>BPLR01017375.1:0-108288 GCA_021605095.1 Caerostris extrusa
AATACGTTTTTAAAACCGTCAATACACAACATGAAAAATATATTGTATTCAGTTAATGAAGTTAAAAATTAACTTCATCATTTGATTTTAAAAATGTTAACATTTATTTTGGTAATTCATTCAATTCCAAAGTTCCGTTTTGTTGGTAAAGGTTTTCTCATACTGAACACCTCTATATTTTTATAGAAAAGCAAATTAAACAAAAAGAACATGAACTTAGTTTTTAAATGTATAAATTATATGATTTAATTGTATATATTTAGCCATGCATTAAATAGTAGAAGCGAATTATAAGCCAGAGTTCATTTCTAACGAATATTTGTAATCATTTATCACTCACGCAACGCAACTAGAACATTGAATATTTTTAATGTATAGTTTAAAATTCTATACGTATGGTTAAAAAAATTTGATGTAAAATGATATATCAATAAAAAGTTTTACAGTGCTTCCACAAAAAGGAATATACTAAGCTGTATGTAATATTAAATAAAAAAATAAGTGTTTATACAATATTACATGATTAACAAATGAGCTGAAAAGTTCATAGGCTGACACATAGATGGCGTACTAGTATTAAATCCACATGATTTTTAGTTCGACCTAACCTTCAAAACACACGTGTATAAATTTAACAACTGTTGCACTATTAGTATGAGAGTTATAGAATTTTTAGTGAAGTTCTAGCATTTTCAATGTTCATCACGTGCAGTCCACTCGACTGACTGTCGATTGGACTCTAGGTGTGAAATGATGGAGCCATGTTTCATCCATTTTCACATATCGACGCAAAAATTCGGGTTTATTACGATTGAACAACTCCAAACACTACTTAGAATCATCAATTCGTTGTTGTTTTTGGTTGATTGCGCTCGCGCTCCACCCACTTTCAACAAAGCTTTCGCATATCCAAATATTCATTCACGATATGTCCAACACGTTCCTTTGATATCTTTAGGGTCTCAGATATCTCAATCAACTTCACTTTTACGGTTATCAGAAACTATTTTGTGAACTTTTTTGATGTTTTCGTCGGTAACAGCCTCAGTCCACTGCGTGCATCGTCATCGGTGCTCATTTCGCCTCATTTAAATTCAGCAACCCACTTCTATGGTTGATTTTCCTGGTGTAAAGTCCGAATAATGTGTTTATCAAGTTATGCCTTGGCTTCAATAGTATTTTTTTTTTTTTTTTTTGCGAAAAAGCAATGCTTTATTAACAGACGAAATTCCTTTTAACCATTACTAAAAATGATATAACTCACATACTAATAGTGCAATAGCGGTAAATTTATACACGTGTCTTTAAAGGTTTGGGCTAACTAAAAAATTATATGGATTTAATACTAGTAGTAACATCTATGTGTCAGCCTATGCACTTCTTAGCCCACCTGTTACAAGCAATGTAGCTAAAGCAAAATCCTTTATAATAAAATTACCTTTTATTATATTTGTAAATTGGTTTTATGTAAAATATTGGACCAAATTCGTATTTTAAATTGCTTAATATCAATACGCAAATTAAATTGATTAAATTTAAATATTTGTGGGAATCATATATAGAATTTTTAAGTTATTTTTAGTAAAATAAATTCTAACAATGAAACTGGCTTATTTATATAAAATTTTGTTTAAATATTTCTCTATAATTTAATCCATATTTTTCCATCTTGAATATAAGCTAAATATTTAATTTGTTTCATTTTCATTAGTAATGTTGTGTCTAAGTCTGGCTGACAGCCATGTTTTTGTAGCATATTTATTATTTTAAAAATTAAAATGCTGATATTTTTGTACTTTAATTACACATGTATTAATAACATTAACGTAATTAATTTTCATACAAAATTGCATACAATTAAAGGTGTATTCCCTATTTTTAAATACATAAACTGCAACTTTTTTTTTTTCGTTTTGAGTTAAATATAAATTTTTAAGATAAACATATTTCTTATTTAATTTAATTTTTCCTGTAACTTTTGCGTGCTAAAAAAATTAACTGAATATGGTATAGAGTATTTTGAAAATGCTACTATTCCAGTAATAATGTATTTGAATTAACAAAATATTTAATAAATACAATTACGAAAGTGATTCATAAATAATTCATTATCTAACGTAAATAATAAATGAAAGCTTTTATTCATTCTGATGGAATATAATGAGAAAATAAAGCTTCAATAAAAGAGTTAATGATTTTTTTTTAACAGTTGTGTATTTCAAAGGCTTGTATAGTTCAAACATTCTCAATTATCTCAATTTGTAAAAACATAATATTTTTTTTTTTTTAAATTAATTTTTTTTTGATAAAATGAAATATAATCTTGTAATAAATTTATTTAAAATAATTTGTAATAAAAAATATTTGCAAATTTTTTAAATATAGCAACCATTTAATCTGATAAAAATTTTCCAATTTTCCATCTTTTTTTTTTTTTTTTTTTTTTTAGGTTTTCTAAAAGATTTTTATTTTATATATGTTTTAAAAAAACTTTATATGAGTATAAACTAAGTCTGTTATATCATGACTTTTAATTTTGTTCTTAAAAAAGGTAAAAAAATTAAAAGTCATGATAAAATGATCTTAAAAAAATGTGTTTTTAAAATTTAAAATTGAATGTTTTCCGTCATAAAGTAAAATATATTCCCGTAATAAATTTTCTTATAATAATTTGGGTAAAATTTGAAAAAAAAAAAAAAATCTTTCAAAATTTTTAAAACATAGTAAGAATTTAATCTGGTTAGAATTTTTCAATTTTTTTTTTTTTTTTTTTGATGTAATTTAAAAAATTTTAGTTAATGCATATTTTTAAAATATCTATGCTCCTCCATACACATCTGTAAGACTTTTAATTTTGTTTGTAAAAAAATGTCTTACATCCAATTGTACACTCATGTCCATAAATTAAGGATAATTCAGAATCACACAGAAATTGAACTCTAAAATAAAAATTTCACCTGTAGAATTATCACACACATTTTGAAGAAGAATATGCAAATTACAGGAAACCACCAGATGGCGCGGATAGTACGTCACAATGACGAGAGTGTAAGAGAGGGGTATATAAGGAATGGTGGCAAAGAAATAAAATTGTTCACAAGCGCTTTAAAAGCCTTTCAGTGCAATAACCGCATAGTTATGGCACAAAGGAAGCATTTGGATGATTTTTACGTGGTAGAATTTTTACGTGGTGATTTTTTTGCGTGGAATTTTACGTGGCCGTCTATCCCCTCCCACCTGTCAACCAGAACTTCGGAGGGCATTGCTTGATGAGTGGTGTAATATTCCCCAAGATCAGATTGATAATTTGATACTCAGCATGCCTAGGCGTTGTAAGACCTGTATTGCATCGTCCGGGAGACATACTCCATATTAACCATAATACTAACCATGTTATACTGTTTTTTGTAAATAGGTTTTTTTTTAAATTTGCTCCAGGGAGTTAAAATCGCAATTTTTATTAATTATGTCAAACATATAGCATCTGTTTTTGCTCTTTACCTTTCGTTTAATAAATAGACTTTACAAATAAGTCAAATTTGTTTTGCTTCTGTCTCTTTCTTTGCCTGAACTTCATTATCCTTCATTTATGTACATGAGTGTAAATAGTATGGGGGAAATTATAAGATCATGAAAATACCTTTTCGTTATTCCGTTATTTTTAACCCAATGTCGGAACAGCAAATTAAAAATGAGACTAAAAAAATTGTTATGTCTTTTTGTTTTTACTTTTTGATAGGTTTCATCAGTGCATCCGCTTCTTTTATTTAATTTCCGGATTTGTTTTCCTTATAGAAAATCCACTTATTTTGATGTTTGCTTCAGTCCTAATAACACTAAAAGAACCTTTGTATTCATTCCGAGAGATTATACTCCAACCTATGTCATAAAAACATAAGATTACGAACATAACTCCAGTTCTGAGCATTGAAATGTCCTAGATTAAAAAAATTTCCCATTCAGAATTCGTTTTATCTTTCTTTGAATAGCAGTTTTTCTTACGCTTCTTGACTAAACATGCAAGAATAAATGCTTTTTTCCACGATTTCGGGTGCAATAAAAATTCTGGAAACAGCCCATTCGGCCACATGCATTGATATATTCATATCCATCAACGAATGCTATTACTATAATGGTTTCTTTACTTAGAAATTTCTTTGTTGTTTGTGCTTTATTATTATTTTTTTAGTTCTTTTCATATGCATAATGTCACGTAAAAAATATTTACTCATTTTTTTTTTTTTCACATTGCATCTCTAATTCTGGTCTTTTTTGAAAATTATCATTAAATATACGTGTTTCTAAATGAGCATAAAATAAAAAGGTTTATAGTGACTGTTATTTTGGTTTAATTTATTCCACAAATTTTAATATGGAGTCGTTTCAAGTTGAGAAAATTTGATATTTACTTACGCAACAAGAAATACATAAATATTACCGTTTCTTGAATTAGGCTTAACACCTTAATGTTAATTGTTATGTAAATAGTTATACCTTGATATATATATATATATTTTGATAATTTTATAGATGACTTGTTGAATTAAACAACACTCGACACAATAGCATGACGTGGCACCAGAAAAAGTATTTATTTCAAATATTTATAAATTAAATATTTCTTTTAAAATATACTTTATTTTCTTCGCATAATTTGAAATTAATTTAACTCCGCAAATTTATAAAATTTTTCAGATAATATTTTCTTTTTGTTAACAACATAAAGTGTTATATGATTTAATATATTAGGTGTATTCTAATTTTTGATAACAACTTTCTTCACTAAATACAAAATATATTTTTATTTAGGATAATATATAAAATACATAAATAGTTGTAAACGTTAGTACGTTTAATGTACTAATACATATAGTTATGCACTATACGTATTGATATACTGTAGAGATAAAAATTTGATAAATTTTACTTATATTTATTCAAAGTAATTTTTCATTCATATGAACACATACCGTTGACTATTAAAAGAAATTTTTCATTCATATGAACACATACCGTTGGCTGTTAAAAGCAATTTTTCATTCATATGAACACATACCGTTGACTGTTAAAAGCAATTTTTTCATTCATATGAACACATACCGTTGACTGTTAAAAGCAATTTTTTATTCATATGAACACATACCGTTGACTGTTAAAAGTAATTTTCATTCATATGAACACATACCGTTGGCTGTTAAAAGCAATTTTTTATTCATATGAACACATGCTGTAAACTGTCAATATCAACTTTTTATTCATATGAACACACACTGTTACATCACATTTTTATTAGTTTAAATCAGTAAACAGAACTTAAATTTTAATACGTTAATATTTAAAAGTCACAGATATATAAATAAAAGTTTGAATTGATTATTTTATAGAATATAAGTATAAATAATTTCAAACCTCTGCAAGATTTATTTTTAATACTGAATATTAAAATTTAAAATAATAAATATTGTTAAAAACTACCAAATAAAGACAAGATTTAGAAGAGCAATAAAGGGAAAACTCGTTTCCCAAATAGTTTATTGCCTAGATTTATTCTGCCTTGTTGATGTGACGTCATCCATAAATAAAAGATAATGTGGTTCTAAGAAGCCACCGCAATTAGAGCAACCGCATGCCAAGCCACCTAGGTGATAATGGCTACAAAATCCAGTGGCCCTCTTAAAAAAAACTAGAAAACTGTCAGATTAGCTCTTTCCTTTAAAATACCATGAAATAGCCAAAAAGTCTTGAAGCTTTAGATTAGCTTATTCGAAATTTTTGGTCTATTTAAAAGAACATTATCCTGTGTCGTACTAAAGTTTTCCAGTATTGGCGTAAGAATTTTATTTTGTACTTAACGTGAAATGCCAAGTTGAATTTAGAAAGAATGCTGAAAATTCGAAAAACTTTAGAATTTTCAGCATTCTTTCGTAACATGTGGTCATTTTTACACTGTAAGATCTATTTCGATGTCGTTAGAACGTCTTTATATTGCATCTACTTTCATTTGTGAAATCGAAAATGCATCTGTATGAAAATATGTTATTCAATTATTCTTTTTTTTTTTTTGAAATTTTGATTATGAATTCAGATATTATGGATATAAACAAGATCATAATGATTGCTCTTTTAAATTTAAAAGTGTAATTTCTGGATTAAAACTATCAAAAAAATATAACTACTTTTATAAATTTGAAACATTTTAGATAAAATCTGAATATCTTTTGATGTTAAATCAATATAATATTATGTATACTATGGTTTACATAAATAGAAAATTTCCCCCCAAATAAACATGGAGCTGCTTCTGATTTTGAATTAATGTACGTTCTAAGGCAAAGACCAGCTTTTTAAAATTGGAAATTCCAATTAATTTTACTTTAGCACTTGCACGAGAACTCCCTTGCATTTTAAGTATGCCCTCTCATAAAGAGGATAATGAAAAGCAAACTCAAGTAATAAAGCATAAAGTTTCATTAAAAAAGGACGACATTATTTTTTTTCTTTTTATACTCTCTAATTTCATCTTCCTCCCAGTAAGGTTTAGATTAAAAGACAAAATGGAACATAAATTTTGATACTGCCATTTTTTATCTTTCATTCAGATGGTAGTCCAATTTACTTAGTTTTCACATATTTTTTGTTTCCTTTTTCGGGAATAAAATAACATTATCTACACATAATATTTCACTCGATATAATGGTAGAGGAGCTTAAAAAAAAATTATTTTTTTCTTATTTTGTTACTTTCATACGACACCATAAACACTTCGGATGAGAAGGCTTCCACCAACAATAGTCCCCATAAATCACATGACTTGCACACCTTTTTTTTTTCCCACACTATATGCTTAAGTTTCGATTTTGGAACCCAGACGCTTGCAAAAACCTAAGCACATTGATAAATAAATATATATTTTTTCCCAACCAATTCTGCCTTAAAGGTAACTAAAATTCAGCATTTTTTTTTTTTTTTTTTGGTAAAAATACTGACTTGATGCGGGATTCTTCAATGTGAAGAAATTTATTTTTTTACTTTTACTGTTTCTTCCCCGTTTGAAGTTAAAAGAGAAACTAAATGGCGAGAATTTGGCGATTTTCTTTTTTTTTTTTTTTTTTCCTTTTACTTTGGCTTCAACAAAAGGATTTAGCCCTATCAACTGCTCGATGAAAATCTCCAGTTTCTTCCTTCTTCCTTTTCTGGAACTAAAAGAAGATTGTTAGGTTCAAACGTAAAGTCCATTCAATTTATCGCATTTCCTTTCTGTAGAACTTTTTCTTTTTCACTTTGCTTTTAGTGAAATATTTTTCTTTTTCTTTTTTTGGCGAGATTTGAACTATAACTTTGTATTGAATGGCAATTATAATAATGATTGGCCGGGCACTCCAGTTCATTTATTCGATTTTTTAAGAGCATTTACACGCTTTCTACAATTCTTGAGAGGTAAGGGAAAATGCTTCTAAATGTATAACACCATGTGTGTCAAGCATCAAATGAAGAAATTCATCTCGTTTTGGGTGGCTTTAAATAATGAGCCTTCTTGTTAAAAATACTTTCGGGAAATTCTGTTTGTGTTGAGAAAGAGGACGAAAGATAGAATAAAGAATATATGTCGAAGAAGCAAACACGTGCTTACATTGAACAAAAAAATTTCATGTGTTAAAAAGCGTGAGCTGTATATGTTTAAGATCCAATTATGCTTGTTAAAGCTAGTGATTTTGCCATCCTAGAAAACGCATTAAGAATTTTTGTAATTACTCATCTGTAGACGGGATCTTTGGAAAAAAAAAATGAATAAAGCACCTTTAGGGTGTGATTTAAAGCCGGAAGTATAATAAAAGATGTTTTTATGGTTTTATTTGTCGGTTGCTGTAGTAGTTAAATGTTCAGCTTCATTATGATGATAATGCTATTGATTTTCATTGATTTTAGGCGGACCCGAAAAGCGAATACAAATATTTTTTTTTTTATTTCAAAACTTTATTAAAGTCTGTTAATTATTTAAACATTTTTTTTCTTATATAACCATAAATTCGTACTTTTTGGCACATTTTATTCGTTAAAACTAATTTTACCAGTTTAATTCTTACCAACTAATATCTTTAAATCATGTCATTTGATTTCTTTAATATATTTAATGTTAGATGAATTAGTAAAATTTAATCTAAACACAATATATTTGTATTCGTGTAAGTTTAACTAAAAATAAGTGGAAAAATTGTCTAGTCTAGTTTAGTATGTTTAGTTGCCATGAGTTTGGTCTAGTATGAATTTTTGCTATGAGTCTGGTCTAGCAAGGCTAGTTGCGACGATTCTAATACTCAAGCCAATAAAAAAGATTTATAAATTAATTTTTACATATCTGATTATATTATAAAATCTTTTAAATAATAGATTAAAAGCGAAAATATTAAATAAAATAAGTAATATTTTTTAATAAAATTAAAATTTGAAATAAAAATTACAAACATTATTTAAATAAAACGTAATTTAGACCTAATTAAAAATGTCATATTTGTAAATAGTACGAAACTTTTAATTATATATTTTTAATAAAATACATGAAGTACTTAAATAAATAAGATAGTAAATATATTTAGGTAATAAATAATATCCAACAAGAAATTACGTAATTTGTATTCAAACCTTCATGTTTTTATTCAAATACTAGCATCGCATATGCTCAATCCATCATGAAACTTTTTGATTGTAAATGTGTCGTAAATATTTAAAAATAGTTTTAAGTTATATAGAAAACATGGTTTTTGCTAATTGTGATGAGAATTTTTAATGAACTTTTTCGATTAAGGCCAACTATTAATACAACTTACAAATTTTTTTTTCTAATGTCTTAGATACGGCGGTTAAATATTATATATGTATCAGAAAATAGAAGAGACCGCATCTCATTTTGAATTAATGTACGTTCTACGGCAAATAAAGCTTTAAAATTGGAAATTCAATTAATTTCACTTTAGAACTTGCACGAGAACTCCCTTGCATTTTAAGTATGCCCTCTCATAAAAAGGATAATGAAAAAGCAAACTCGCAAAGTAATAAAGCATAAAGTTTCATTAAAAAAAGGACGATATAATTTTTTTCTTTTTATACTCTCTATTTTCAACTTCCACCCAGTAAGGTTTAGATTAAAAAACAAAATGGGAACATAAATTTCAATACCGCCATGTGTTTTCTTTTTTCATTCAGATGGTAGTCCAATTTACTTAGTTTTTTTTTTTTTTTTTTGGGGGAATAAAATAGCATTATCTACGTGTAATATTTCACTCGATATAATGGTAGAGGAGTTGGAAAAAAAAAATTTTTCTTATTTTGATACTTTCATTCGACACCATAAACACTTCGGATGAGAAGGCTTCCACCAACAATTGTCCCCATAAATCACATGACTTGCACCTTTTTTCCACACCATATGCTTAAGTTTCGATTTTGGAATCCAGACGCTTGCAGAAACCTAAGCACTACTTCTAAGAAATATATATTTTTTCCCTCACCAATTCTACCTTAGAGATAATAACTAAAAATCGGAATTTTCCTTTTTTTTTTGATAAAATACCGACATACGCGTGATTCTCCAATGTGAAGGAATTTATTTATTTTTTACTTTTACTGTTCCTTCCCCGTTTGAAGTTAAAAGAGATACTAAATGGCGAGATTTTGGCGATTTTCCTTCTTTTTTTTTTTTTTTTTTTTTTTTGGCTTCAACAAAAGGATTTGGTCCTATCAACTGCTCGATGAAAATCTCCAGTTTCGTCCCTTCTTCCTTTTCTGGAACTAAAAAAAAGAAGAATGTTAGGTTCAAACGTAAAGTCCATTCAATTTATCGCATTTCCTTTCTGAGGAACTTTTTCTTTTCCCCTTGCTTTTACTGACATCTGTTTCTTCTTTAGCGAGATTTGAACTATAACTTTGTCACGAATGGCAATTATAATAATGATAGCCCGGGCACTCCAGTTCATTTATTCGTTTTTTAAGAGCATTTGCAGGTTTTCTACATTTCTTGGAGAGGGAAGGAAAATGCTTCTAAATGCATAACACCAAGTGTGTCAAACATCAAATGAAGAACCTTATCTCGTTTTGGGTGGCTTTAAATAATGAGCCTTCTTGTTAAAAATACTTCGGGAAATTATTTTTTCTGAGAAAGAGGACGGAAGATATAATAAAAAATGAATATGTCGAAGAAGCAAACACGTGCTTACATTTAACAAAAGAATAATATCTTTTTTTTAAAAAAAAGCGTGAACTGTATATGTTTAAGTTCCAATTATGCTTGTTAAAGGTAGTGATTTTGACATCGCAGAAAATGCATTAAGGAATTTTTAGAATTACTTATCTGTAGACAGGCTCTTTGGAAAAAAAATATATAAACTATCTTTTGGGGCTTGATTTAACACCAGAAGTGTAATTAAAGGAATTTTTTAAGGTTTATTTGTTGGTTGTTGCAGTAGTTAAATTTTCAGCTTCATTACGATGATCAATCTATTGATTTTCATTGATTTCAGGTCGACCCGAAAAGCGGCTGCAAAGATTTTTTTTTTGATTTCAAAACTTTATTAATTTCTGTTAACTATTTAAACAATTTTTTTTTCTTGTATAACCATAAATTCGTACTTTTCAACACAGTTAAGTCATTAAAACTAATTTTGCCCGTTTAATTCTTACCAACTAATAAATTTAAATCATGCCATTTGATTTCTTTGATATATTTAATGTTAGATGAAATAATAAAATTTAACCGTAACATAAAATAATTGTGTTTGTATAATTTTAATTAAAAACAACTGGAAACAACACCTGTGTAGTCTAGTATGCCTAGTTGCCATGAGTGTGGTCTAATAGGTTTAATTGCCATGATTCCAGTACTCAAACAATAAAATATAATTATAAACTAATTTTACATATCTGATTATATTACAATATCTTTTGAACTAATGCTTCATATCAAAAAATATTTAATAAAATAAGTAATATTTCTTTAAATAAAATTTAAAATTGCATTAAAAATCACAATATTTTTTTAAATAAAAACTAATTTAGACATATTTAAAAATAGATCGTATTTAAAAATAATATGAAACCTTTAAGCTATTTTTGATAAAAATTCTGAAACACTTCGTTAAATAAAATGGTGAATAAATTTTGGTAATAAATAAACACAGAATAAATTACGTACTTGGAATTCAAACCTTCATGTTTTTATTCAAATACTAGTATCGCATATGTGTAACATATAATGGAACTTTTGACTGGAAATGCATCATAAATATTGAAAAATAGTTTAAAGATAGACAGAAAATACGGTTTTTGCTCATTGTGATGAGAATTTTTAATAAACATTTTCCATTAAGGCCAACTATTAATACAACTTACAAATTTTTTTCTTATGTATTAGATATGGGGATTAAATATTATATTGTATCAGAAAATAGAAGACGCTGCATCTCATTTTTGAATTAATGTACGTTCGAAGGCAAAAAAAGCTTTAAAAATTGAAATTCAATTAATTTTACTTTAGCACTTGCACGAGAACTCCCTTGCTTTTAAGTATGCCTCTCATAAAAAGGATAATGAAAAGCACACTCTCCAAGTAATAAAGCATTTAGTTTCATTAAAAATAACGACATAATATTTTTTTCTTTTATACTCTCTATTTTCATCTTCTTCCCAGTAAGATTTAGATTAAAAAACAAAATGGAACATAAATTTCAGTACCGACACATATTTTTTTTTTTTTCTTCCATTCAGATGGTAGTCCAATTTACTTAGTTTTCCCATATTTTTGTTTCCTTTTCGGGGAATAAAATAGCATTATGTACGCGTAATATTTCACTCGATATAATGGTAGAGGAGTTGAAAAAAAAATTTTTTTTTTTCTTATTTTGATACTTCATTCGACACCCTAAACACTTTGGATGAGAAGGCTTCCACCAACAATTGTCCCCATAAATCACATGACTTGCACACCTCTTTTCCACACTATATGCTTAAGTTTCGATTTGGAACCCAGACGCTTGCAAAAACCTAAGCAGTTCTTCTAAGAAATATATGTTTTTTTTTTTTCCTCACAAATTCTGCCTTAGAAATGCTAACTAAAAATCGGCATTTTTTTTTTTTTTTTTTTATAAAATACTGACTTGAGGCGTGATTCTTCAATGTGAAGGAATTTTTTATGTTTACTGTTCTTCCCCGTTTGAAGTTAAAAAGAAAAACTAAATGGAGAGAATTTCGCAATTTTCCTTCTTTTTTTTTTTTTTTTTTTTTTTTTTTTTACTTTGGCTTCAACAAAAAGGATTTGGCCCTATCAACTGCTCGATGAAAATCTCCAGTTTCGTCCCTTCTTCCTTTTCTGAAACTAAAAAGAATATTGTTAGATTCAAACGTAAAGTCCATTCAATTTATCGCGTTTCCTTTCTTACGAATTTTTTCTTTTTCCCTTGCTTTTACTGAAGTCTTTTTTTTTTTTTTTTTTTTTTTTTTTTTTGCGAGATTTTAACTATAACTCTGTCACAAATGGCAATTATAATAATGATAGGACGGGCACTCCAGTTCATTGATTCGTTTTTTAAGAGCATTTACACGTTTTCTACACTTCTTGAAGATTGAAGGGGAAAATTCTTCTAAATGTAATACACCAGGTGTGTCAAACATCCAATGAAGAAGCTTTATCTCGTTTTGGATGGCTTTTAAATAATGAGCCTTCTTGTTAAAAATACTTCGGGAAATATTTTTTTGTTGAGAAAGAGGACGGAAGACAGGATAAAAAAATGAATATGTCGAAGAAGCAAACACGTGCTTACATTTAAGAAAAGAAAAATGTCATGTGTTAAAAAAAAGCGTGAACTGTATATGTTTAAGTTCAATTATGCTTGTTAAAGGTAGTGATTTTTGTCATCGCAGAAAAGGCATTAAGAATATTTATAATTACTTATCTGTAGACAGGCTCTTTGGAAAAAAATGTATAAAACTCCTTTAGGGCGTGATTTAACGCCGGAAGTATAATAAAAGATGATTTTCATGGGTTTTTTGTTGGTTGCTGGAGTAGTTAAATTTTCAGCATCATTACGATGATAATGCTATTGATTTTCATTGATTTCAGGCCGACCCGAAAAGCGGCTGCAAAGAATTTTTTTTTTATTTCAAAACTTTATTTAAATAATTAGCAGACTTTAATAATTTTTTTCTTGTATAACCATGAATTTATACATTTTGACACAGTTGAGTCATTTAAACTAATTTTACCAGTTTAATTCTCTTTGATATTTTTAATGTTAGTTGAATTAATAAAATTTAATCTTAATACAAAATACTTGTGTTCGTATAAGTGTAACTAAAACTTGTAAAAGTTGTCTAGTCTAGTTTGTCTAGTTGCCATGATTCTGGGTTAGTACGTATAGTTGTCATGGATCTGGTCTAGTATGTCCAGTTACTATGAGTCTGTTTTAGCAAGTCTAGTTATCATGATTCTGGTCTAGCACGTGTAGTTGCTAGCGAGTCTAGTCTGGCACGTTTACTTTCCTATCACGTTTAGCACGTCTAGTCTAGCACATTCCTTTGCGATCATTCACAAAAAGTCAACATACGCCCTCCCAAAAAATGTCATTAATTTTTAAGTAATTACAAAAACTGAAGTTTTGCAATATTGTTTTTAAATACAACTTGCGTTTATCTATATTAAAAATTAATTAATTATACAGTCAATTGCATTATACTAAACATAAAAAATAAATTTTAGTTTATAATTTCTTAAATGATTATTATAAATAAAATGTGTTCTATTTCTTATGAGGCATGAAATGAGTGTTTTTACCGAATGCAATTAAAATGGGTGAGTAATATCCGATTATTATGCCAAAACAATTTTAATTAAACATAAATAAATTACTAAAACTTTTTGTAGTTATCGAACATTTCTTGTATTAATATTCCGTATGTAAGTTAAATTATAGAGAGCATAAAGAAATTATAGAAGAACATTATCGGTGCATCAGTGTAGCACATTGAAACAATTCATTTTATTTATTGCAATCGGTACACATGGTTACAATTTTTTTGTTGAAAAGTATTTCTATTTAATTTTATGATTTCCCAATCAATGTAATTTTATTGTGTTGAATGAAGAATATATATATACTTATATATCGTGTTTTCCATGTTTAAAAATTTGAACGCAAAACAAATATTTTTGCAGAGAAATAAAATTCTACAACCAGTTTTCTACATTTTCACTAAAAATGATTTTTAATTAAAATATTTCTACTTATTTCATTAGATAAGATATTTTAATAAGCAATTTTTTCCTCATAATTTTAAAAATAAACTTTTTTTCTTCACATTCTTTTGACCCCTTATCACTATATTTTATCGACTGTTTCTTTGGCATCATTTAAAGATATTGCTTTAGTTTCAAAACAAAAAGTCGAAAGAGAATAAATTTTAATTAGAAAATGTATTATTTCCTTTATTATAAACCATTTATAAGTATTCTTTTTTTCCTTCGATAAAAAAGAATTACATTATAGTTGTAGTTTTGCGTTTGCAATAATTTTTTTTTTTTTTTTTTTTTTTTTGTCTTGGAAACTTTTCTTTCACTGACAATGACTTTTTCAATTTAATTTAGTTGTCTAGACAGACAACTTTATTTTAGTTTTTTGATATATTAAATCGCAGAATATTTAAATTATCGGTGACTTATTTAGTCGTTAAAAATTCGTTTTTGTTTTGCACTTTTTAATACTACACGTTTATTTTAAAATTATTATATTAGGATTCTGAAACTTTTTTTTTTTGTTCTAATACAGCTAGCAAACAGTTAGACAGTTGTCTTCGATGCCTTAAGGCAAGGGGCCTTAAGCACTGCCCAGGAGGTGCGTGTAGCTTGAAGATAATCTACAGACGCGGAGTAACAATACTTTTGCAGCGCTCTACGATCATAGAATGGATTCCGAACCACTAACAAACATTAGGATACATTTAATATATTTTTTTTTTATATAATGCAGAACACTTAGAATGGATTGACTTGGATACGGATCTAGTGGCAACCCTGGGAAATACCCCTTAAATAAACATCCATGCTTTTAAATTTTCTATTAAGGTTAGTAAAGATAATAAGATAATATTTCTAAAAATTCATTAAATGGTACTCAAAAAAAAAAAAATATTTTTTATATAATGCAGCTGCCAAAATATTTAAAAAAAAGTAAACAGAGGAACGCTTAGACAATGTTGACTTGGATGCCTTAAGGCTCAGGACCTGGATTTCTTTCCATCCTTTTATTACTCACTTAATACTAGCCAGGAGGTGCGTGCAGCTTGAAGATAAGCTGTGCACACAGAGTAACGATACCACCACAAAGCTCTACGATCATGCTAGACGGGGACCTACGGTTGAAAGTGGATTCCAAACCACTACAAACATCCATGGCACCATCGGAACTGGAAGCCGAAACCTGTAGTACCGAGCGCCAGAGCGCCAGCCACTTAGCCATTCAGGTCCATCATTCTGAAATTTGTAAATTTAAAAATAACTTTTTATAAAAGTTAGTAAAAATTACAATTTATAAGTTTAGAGGTAATAAATTCGGATACTATATCATAAAAAAATTTAATTTGGATTTATATATTACAAATATCGTTTATTAAATTAGATATAATCAATAGAAACATTTCATTTCATTTATTGTAATCAATATACATGGATGCAATCAATTTTTTTTTTGTTATATAATTTTTCAAATTAATTTTAGTTTTTAATCCATGTAATTTCATATAGTGATAAAAGTAAGAAAAGAAATGTAAGTGTTTTTCAACTGTGTTTATAAAACAAATATATATATTTATGTAAAGAAGAATAAAATTCTACAACCAATTTTCTACGTTTTCACTAAAATTTATTTTAAATTAATATATTTTTTTTTACTTATTAAAATATCTTTTCTAATGAAATAAATATATTTTACCTCATAATTTTAAAAATAAACTTTTTTTCTTGACATTTTTTTAACTCCTTATCACTTCATTTTATCGACTATTTCTTTGGCATAATATAAAAAAATTGCTGTGGTTTCAAAAAGCAATAAATGAAATCAAATAAATTTTAATTAGAAAAATGTATTATAATTTCCTTTATTATAAACCATGTAAAAAGTATTATTTTTTTCCACGATAAAAACAAAGAATTACATTAAAGTTATAGTTTTGCATTTTCAATTACTTTCTTAGGATAGTTTTTTTTTTTTTTTTGACGTGGTAACTTTTTTTTCTACTGGCAATGGCTTTCAATTTAATTTAGTTGTCTAGACAGGAAACGTTTATTTTAGTTCTTTCGATATATTCAATCGCTGAATTTCTAAATTATCGTAAACTTATTTAGTCGTTGAAAATTTGTTTTTGTTCTCCACTTTTTAGTATTACATTTTTATTCTGGAATTATTATATCAGAATTCTGAAACTAGGAAATGCAAAAATAATAATTTTATAAAAGTTAGTAAGAATTATAATTTATACGTTTAGAGGTAATAAACTCTGATACTATCAATAAAAGAATTTAATTGGAGATATATATTACAAATATGCTTCATTAAATAAGATGTAATCAATTTATTCAATAATGAATAGTGATATATGTAATGCAAATATGCAATGAATGCCAAATTTAATCAAACACTAATATGTAAACTAATGAATAAGTGACAATAAATCGAAATAGTTAGTAAATTGATAAAATACAATGAGTAAAGTACTGTGAGCAAATTATTTAATCGAATGCTTCTGGATAACTTTTAAAAGAATTGGTAGTATTAATAAAGCTGCTTAATTTAATGGATACAATTTCCTGTTACGAAATCTTGATCGTACATTTTTTAAAGGGTTATATATAGACAAATTACAAGTAATTAAGCTCGATTCGCGCCTCATTGGCTTGCGCTCTGGTGAGCATTATGGATTGGGTCCAATCCACTACCGGCTTTGTTGTAGACACAGTTTTAAAAAAAAGGAGGAGACTCGATGGCTATTGTGATTTCAGCATCTTACTTCGTTCGTCAGATTACCTGGTCAGAGTTTTTTTCAGGTTTTCTCCTATACGATACACAAATGTGAATAGTTCTCTGTAAAACTCCTCTCCGGAAGAGCACTGCTCTCCTCCTTCAGCGTCATGGAGGCAAGTCAGATGGTGTTCCATCACAACAGCTACTGCCACCTTCCTGGAAAATATGGGGGAAAGATGGGGGCAGCTTCTGTGGTACACATCAGCGTCTGTTGACACACGGGTTCTTGGACTTGGTTTAGATGTTATTGTTGTAACATCTCGACCTATATTAGACCAGTAATGGCTTTTAAGAAGAGGAACGCTTTCAGGTTCAGGGGAACACTTTAATTTTTATTATATATATACATACATACATACATACAAATAATAAACTCTGGATTGTTATACAAAGAAATAGAGCTTAAAAATAAATTTTGATTACAAGTGCACGATTAAATCACAAGTACAGCTCACTCCCAGAGATTTTCAGAGTTCTCGAGTCTACATCGAAACTAATTGACCGGTCTGATTCAGACTTTAATTAACAAACGGTGTCATACACGAAACCACAAAGGATTTCCTTTGAAAAACAGGCGGAGACTTTGTCTATTATGTCACTTCAGATTCAGAGCAAAAAAAGATAGACAACACTTCTTTTCGACTCATTGTAGAGCTCTCACCCTTCTTTAGCAAAAAAGTATTTTAATACAATCCGTCAAGAGTAACGTCTGCTTCCCTCACTTATATTTGAGGTAGACATTTCTCTGCTCGTGGTCCATCACCAATCACGATGGGACAAAACATGTAATAGTTCATATTCAATAAGTAGTTTATTCTAACTGTGAAAGTCGTACATATATTCATTAATTTTCTGAGTCTCATTATGCATGGTACCCAATATCTGCTATAAGATTTGAGTTTTTTTTCTCATTAGTGCAAAACACTAATTGCATGTAATATAACTACCCACATTAGAGCTTGTCTGTTACCAAATTTGAGTGACGAGTAATTATATACTTGCTAAATAACATACATTCCTCTCTCCTGGGAATGAAATGCCTAAACTCTTCTCGTGATGAAAAAATGCTACACTGTCTACCACGGGGGAAGAATAAAGTATTTAAAAGAAAAGTATTAATAAAATTATTCAGGTATTTTAAATAGCATACTAAAAAAATACTATATTATCCAATAACATCATGGTAACGTTATACAAAAACTACATTAGATTTAACATTGCTCAGCAACAAATTTATGCAAATCTTTATTAAAATTTTTTCATATTATTAAAAATAAAAGCATTGCATCGTAATTCCAATTTAGGGATTTATTTGTGTTTTGCTTTGACCAAATGAAAGCACGAAACTATATAGAATTTGCATTTATTCTAACTATATCATACATCTTTAATTAATCTTAAAATTAAAAGTATTACATAATAATTCTAAGTTAGGGATTGATTTATGTTTTGCTTTGAGAAAATTAAAAACACAAATTTATCTAGTATTTGCATTTACAGCTGTGTCCAAAATGTAAAACCAATTTTCAATTTAAAATCCCGCGGCTTATTCTTTTAGGTTCCTTGACATCCGTGGAAAATCTGACATCAAAATATTTGACATCAATATTAGTTAGTGTTTGAGTTTTTTTTTGCGGAAATGTATATAATGTTACAGAAGGCATTCGGTGAGCATTCCTATATCGGAAAGACATGTTTAGAAGTGGTATAAACAGTTCAAAGAAGGCAGAGAACGCGTGGAAGTCGAAGAGCCCACTAGCCGACTATATTAACCACAACCGACGAAGCTCACGTACAAAAAAATTAAAGATTTGATGCTTGCAAACCGTCGATTTACAATTAGAGACCTTACTGATGACGTTGAAATTTCTAAAGGATCGGTCAATTCCATTTTTGCGCAGTCAAACGCGTCAAATATCTGCTGGTACCGAAAACACTGAACGCCAGCTCACATGCATCGATTCTTCGTGACTTTTTCACCAAAAGGAAACCCATATCGTTCCACAACCATCGTATTCACACCATGCGACTTCTGGCTATTCCCGTAACTCAAAAGACCACTCGGGGGACACCGTTTTGTGTCGATTGAAGAGATTCAACGTGAATCGCCGCGTGCCTTGAAGGCCATCCCTGCCGATGACTTTAGCATGCATTGATGATTGAAAAAAAAAATTGTCGTTATCGCATTGTGTCCGAGGGATTACTTTGAAAGCGATGAAATTAATTTGAAGAATTAATAAAGAGTTTTTGAAAAAAAAATAATTTGCCTAATCACTTTTTGGGCATAGTAGTATGCAAATCTTTTATAACTTTTTTTTTCAAATTATTAAAATTAAAAGCATTACATCGTAATTCCAAGTCAGGGATTGATTTTGTGTTTTGCTTTGAGCAAATGAAAACACTAAACTATATAGTATTTGCATTTTTTCTAACTGCAGCATACATCTTTGACAGTTGGCTCTTTTTGCAGTGATAATTTTTCTTCATTCCTCGAGTAGTTGGCGAACTTCTTTGAGCCAAATACCCCACTTCCCATGGTCAGCGAGTGCCAAGAACAGCTGAGAACGGAAACCTCCCATATCCTTTCGCAGTAAACAAAAGTAGACGATATTTTCTCGCCTGATCCTGACAGCTACATTCCTTCTCGTAAAAAGTATTTAGTAAATATTTAGTACCCAGGGGCATATTTTTTATTTGTTCTCTTGTGTGTTGAATTCTAATCGCTTGCACATGGGTTTTTTTTTAGAATTGATTGCATAGAGGAGAAAAATAAATATACTACTGTGTCCAAAAGTAAGATCAGTTGTCAATTTATATTTCCCTGTCATTTCGTATTTCAATTTTTTTTGTTTTTTAGCTTGTTAAAAATTGTCCTTGACATCTGTGTGAAATTTTTACGTCAAAATATTCATTAGTGCTTGAGTTACGCTTGGTTTTGTGAGATGCTAAAACTGATCTGTATTTTTTGTACTAGATGGTTTATATAATATTTTAGTTATTGAGCTTTTTTAAAAGTTTATTAAATCTAAATTTTAACTTTATCATTTCATTTAAAAAAATGCTTTCATTTGTTTTTGGTAATTCATTTAATTCCAAAGTTCTATTTGTTGGCAAAGTTTTCATACTGAACGGTGATATTTTTATTGAAAAGAAAATTAAAAATAATATGAAATTAGTTTTTAAATGTATAAATTATAACATTTAATCGCATATAATTAGACATCCATAAAATAGTAGAAGCGAATTATTAGCCAGAGTTCATTTCTAACGAATATTTGTAATTATTTATCACTCACGCACGAGCACTAGAGCATTGAATATTTTCTAATGTATAGTTTAATATTGTGTATGTATGGTTGGAAAAATTTGATATAAAACGAAATATAAATTAAAAGTTATGCAGTGCTTCACCAAAAAAGAGAATATACTAAGCCGCATGTAATATTAAATAAAAAATAAGTGCTATACAATATTAGATGATTACAATTATTACATGATCACAGTTATTAAATTATTGCAATATTACAAATAAGTGTTTATACAATTACACGATTACATAATGACTATGTAGATAAAAAATTTTTTTAATAAAATTGCCGTTTATTAGGTTTGTAAATTAATTTTATGTAAACTAAAGGATCAAATTCGTATTTTTAATTATTTAATATCAAGCTAAATTGAATAAATTTTAAACATTTGTGAGAATCACATGTCGAATTTTTAAGTTATCTTTAGTAAAATAAATTCTAACAATGAAATTGCCTTATTTACTTAAAATATTGTTTAAATATTTCACTATATTTTAATCCCTAATTTTCCTAACTAAATACTTAATTTGTTTCTTTTCTC
Source organism: Caerostris extrusa (assembly GCA_021605095.1). Lineage (NCBI taxonomy): Eukaryota > Metazoa > Arthropoda > Arachnida > Araneae > Araneidae > Caerostris > Caerostris extrusa. Next base: position 20,910 of record BPLR01017375.1, read on the forward strand.
ACGAAGAATGTTTTGTCTAAGTCTGGCAGACAGCCATGTTTTTTGTAGCACATACATTATTTTTAAAATTAAGATGTTGGTATTTTAGTACTTTAATTATACATATATTAATTACATTCATGTAATTTAATCTCATATAAATTAGTTTACATTTAAAGCTGTTTTCCCTATTTTTAAATACATAAGCAGAACTTTCTTTCGTTTATATTTAAATATAAATTTTTAAGCTCAACATATTTCTTATTTAATTTAATTTTTCCGGTTATTGTTGTATAATAAAAAACAATCAACTAAATAAAGTATAGAAATTTTTTTTAAATAATACTTGCTCATCAATATTGTTTTTGAATTAACAAAATATTTAATATAATAAAATATTTAATTATGCTTCCAAGAGAGAATAATAAATAATTCATTAGCCAAAGTAAATAATAAATGAAAGCATTTTATTCCTTCTAAATGAGAATTATGACAAAGTATAAAATATAAGAAAGAAAAGTTTTAAAAAAAATGACAGTTATGCATTTAAAAGGTTTATACAGTTAAAAAAATTCTAACAAATTTTAAAAAACAAAATCATTTTATTTTTTAATTTTTAAAATAAATGTTTATGATCAAATTAAATTTACTCTCGTAATAAATTTCTTTATAATCAATTGAACAAAATTTGAAAAAAAATTAGCACATTTTTAAAATGTAGTAAGAAATAAATCTGATAATAATTTTTCTACTTTCAATTTTTTTAATGTTTTTTAAAACATTTTTAGTTCATACGTAATTTAAAAAATATCTATACTCCTTTAAATAAAACCTGTAATGTCATCACTTGTAATTTTGCTCTTAAATAAATGTCTTAATAATTCTTAAATAGTGTTTTACTTTCTATTGCAAATAGAATGGGGAAAATTATTAGATTGGGAAAAGATAACTTATTGTTAATGTGTTATTTTTAACCCAATGTTAGAAACAAAAAAAAAAAATGAATCTAAAAAAAATGTAATGTCTTTTTGTTTTTACCTTTTGATAGGTTTCAACGAAGCATCCGCTTCTTTTATTTAATTTCCAGATTTGTTTTCCTTTATGGAAAATCCACTTATTTTGATGTTTGCTTAAGTCCTAATAACACTAAAAGAACTTTTGTATTCGTTCCGAGAGATTATACTCCAACCTATGTCATAAAAACATAAGATTACCAACATAACTCCAGTTTTGGGCATTGGGAATGTCCTAGATTAAAAAAAAATTGCCATTCAGAATTCTTTTTATCTTTCTTTCAATAGCAGTTTTTCTTACGCTTCTTGACTAAACATACAAAAATAAATGATTTTTTTTTCACGATTTTGGGTACAATCAAAATTCTGGAAACCGCCCATTCGGCCACATGCATTGATATATTCATATCCATAAATGAATGCTATTACTGTAATGGTTTCTTTACTTAGAAGTTTCTTTGTTGTTTGTGCTTTATTATTATTTTTTTTATTTCTTTTCATATGCATAACGTCATGCATTAACTAAATATTTACTCATTTTTTTTTTCAAAATTGTCCTTGCTCCAATTCTGGTATTCTCTGAAATTATCATTAAATGTACGTGTTCCTAAATGAGCATAAAAAGAAAATGGTTTTTAATGACATTGATATTTCTTCTTAATTTATTCCATGAATCTCAATATGAAATCGTTTCAAGTTGAGAAAATGTGATATTTACTTTATGCAAGAAGAAATAAATAAATATTCACCATTTCCTTTGAATTAGGCTTAACATCTTAATGTTAATCATCATGTTAATAGATATTTATATTTATTACCTTGATGATTTTATAGATATCTTATTAAATTAAACAGCCAGGGACACAACAGCATGGCATAACAAATAATAAATTGAGTAAAATATGAAAAAAATATTAGTGAAATTTTTAAATTATAGTAAGAATTTAATATGGCAAAAATTTCTCAATATACCATTTTTTTAGCTTTTCTAAAACATTTTCAGTCCTTAGATAATTAAAAAAAAATTTATTCTCATCTATACGCATCTGTAGCATCACTTTTAATTCTGTTTCTAAATATTTATCCTACATTCTATGGCAAATAGAATGGGAAAAAATTATAAGATCGGGAAAAATAACTTATCGTTAATCCCCTTAATTTTAACCCAATGTTAGAACAGCAAAAAAAAAATGAGACTAAAAAAAAAAAAAGGAAATGTAATGTCTTTTTGTAAATGTAATGTCTACCTTAAAAAAATAGGTAATAGTTTTTTAACAATTATGCAAAGCATATTATTATTATGATTTTTTAAAGTTATATATTATATTATTGATGATTTATACAGTTTAAAAATTCTCACATTTTTTTAAAACAAAATCAGTTTTTTAATTTTAAATTAAATTATTAAATTTTTAATTTGATTTTTTTAATTAATTTATTTAAATTTAATTCAGTTAGTTGATTTTATTTAATTTAGTTTTTAAATGAATAACTTTTGATCAAATTAAATTTAATGTCGCAATAAATTTCTTTATAATAAATTGAGTAAAATTTGAAAAAAAATATTAGTGAATTTTAAAATAAAGTAAGAATTTAATCAGATAAAACTTTTTAATTTTCCATCTGTATTTTTAAAAATATATATACTCATCTAAATAAAACCTGTAACATCATCACTTTTAATTTTGTTCTGAAAAAAAAATGTTCCATATTCTAGTGCAAATAGAATGGCGAAAAATTATAAGATCGGGAAAATAACTTATTGCTAATCCGTTATTTTTAACCCAATGTTAGAACAGCAAAAAAAAAAAAAAAAAAATGTAATGTCTTTTATTTTTACCTTTTGATAGGTTTCAACAGAGCATTGGCTTCTTTTATTTAATTTCCGGATTTGTTTTCCTTTATGGAAAATCCACTTATTTTGATGTCGGCTTAAGTCCTAATAACACTAAAAGAACTTTTGTATTCATTCCGAGAGATTATACTCCAACCTCTGTCATAAAAACATAAGATTACCAACATAACTCCAGTTCTGAGCAATGGAAATGTCCTAGATTAAAAATTTCCCATTCAGAATTCTTTTTTATCTTTCTTTCAATAGCAGTTTTTCTTATACCTCTTGACTAAACATACAAGAATAAATTATTTTTCCACAATTTCGGGTACAATAAAATTCTGAAACAGCCCATTCGGCCACATGCATTGATATATTCATATCCATAAATGAAGGCTATTACTGTAATGATTTCTTTGCTTAGAAATTTTTTGTTGTTTGTGCTTTATCATTATTTTTTTTAGTTCTTTTCATATGCATAAAGTCACTTAAAAAATATTTACTCTTTTTTTTTTAAATTGGACTTCCTCTAATTCTGGTCTTCTCTGGAAATTATCATTAAATGTACGTGTTCTTAAATGAGCATAAAAGAAAAGGTTTTTAATGGCGTTGATATTTTGGCTTAATTTATTCCATGAATCTCAATATGAAATAGTTTCAAGCTGAGAAAAGAAATACATAAATATTCACTATTTCCTCTGAATTAGACTTAACATTCCAGAAATATCTACTTACATTATGATTAACATCATCTTGATAATTTTATACATATCTTTTTAAATCAAACAGTATTGGACCCAATCGAATTACATAGCACCAAAAAGTATTTATTTAAAATATTTCTTTTGAAATATGCTTTATTTTTCTTCGCTCAATATGAAATTAAATTAATTCCTCAATTTTATAAAATATTTCAGTCAGTATTTTGTTTTTTAACAAAGCAAAATATTCAGTGATTTAATATGTTTTGTATATTCTTACTGTTTATAACAACTTTCTTCCTTAAATCTAGCATATATATTTTTATCTATAATAATATATGAAACACATCAACTGTTGAAAATTATTGTACTTTAAATGCACTAATGCATTTTGATATGCGCTATGCATATTGGTATTTTGTCGTGATAAAAATTGATAAATTTCAATTATATTTATGTAAAACAACTTTTTAGTTACATGAACACATTCTATTAATTGTTAATAGAAACTTTTACCTTGATAATTTTATAGATATCTTGTTGAATTGAACAGCTCTAGACCCAAAAGCATGACGTAGCACCACAAATAAATCGTTTCAACTTTTATAAATAAAAAATATTTTGTAATATACTTTATTTTTCTTTGATCGATTTGAATTTAAATCAACTCCATAGTTTTATAAAAATCTTTTTAGGAATAGTTCTATTTTTTTAACAAAATAAAAAAAATTCAATGATATAATATTTGATGTATTCTAACTGTTGATAACTACTTTGTAAGTCCAATATATATATATTTTTATTTATAATAACATATGAAACACACCAACAGTTGAAAAACATTGTATTTTTAATATACTAATAAATTTAGATATGCATTATATCTAATAGTATTTTATCGATATACAAATTTGGTAAAATTTCACTTATGAATAAAAATGTGCTATATTTAAATATATCAAGGAACACATACTATTAACTGTTAAAAGCAACTTTTTATTATGTACTGTTAAAAGCAACTTTTAACGTATGTACACATACTATTAACTGTTAAAAACAATTTTTTATTCGTATGTACACTTGCTGTTAACTGTTAAAAGCAACTTTTTATTCATATGAACACATACTGTTAACTGATAAAGGCAAATCTTCATTTATATGAACACATACTGTTATATCACATTTATATTAGTTTAAATCATTAGATACAATTTAAATTTTAATGCATTAATTTTAAACGTCACAAAAAAATAAAATAAAAGCAGTAGTTATTATTCTGCAGAATATAAATATAAATAATTTTAAACCCTCTTCATGATTTATTTTTAGTGCTTAATATCAAAATTTAAAAAATACATAAATATTATCAAAAAAAAACTAACAACAATGACAATGTTATAGTTTATTGCCTCGATTTAGTCTGTCTTGTTGATATGACATCCTCCATAAATAAAAGATAATGTGGTTTCTAGAAGCAACCACATGCCAAGCCACCTAGGTGATGATGGCTACAAAATCTAATGGCCCTCTTAAAAATCAGAAAACTGCCAGATTAGCTCTTCCCTTTAAAATACCATGAAATAGCCAAAAAAATTTTTCTTGATGCTTTAGATTAGCTTATACGAAATTTTTGGTCTATTTAAAAGAACATTATCCTCCGTCGCACTAAAGTTTTTCAGTATTGACGTAAGAATTTTGTTTTGGACTTAACGTGAAATGCCTCGTTGAATTTGAATTAATGCTGAAAATTCGAAAAACTTTAGAATTTGCAGCATTCTTTCGTAACATGGGGTCATTTTTGCACTGTAAGATCTATTTCGATGTCGTTAAGACGCCTTTATATTACTCCAATTTTGATTCACGTAATCGAAAATACATCTGTGTCAAGATGTGTCATATATATATTTTTTTTAATTTTGATGTTGAATTTGGTAGTTTTTAATAAAAAAAACATAGATAAATCATAGTTGTTCTTTTAAGTTTAAAAATGTAATTACTATATTAATACTATAAAAAAGGACTTTTAAATATATGAAATATTTCAAATAATAAAATCTAAATATAATTTTGAAAAATCCATCATAGTATTCATTAGCAGCCTGAAGGCCAGCGTTCTGGTCTTTGGTACCACAAGCTTCATGGCGTCGGCATGGATGCTTGTTAGGGGTTAGGAGGCCACGTTAAACTGTAGGGCCCTGTCTAATTAGCCCAAAGTGTAGACGAAATTAGCGTAGTGCGACAAACCAAACCATAGTACACATTAATAGAATGTATACTATATTATACATACAATTAATACTTTCTCCACTCTAAAACATCTCACCTCTAATTCTTGTTGGCACGTCCTGCTGTAACTATATAATAATTAAACAAAGGGAAAAAGTTTTAAAAACCCCCTTAAAAATCTCCTTGAAAAAGTTGAAGTTCAAAAATGTTTACTGTATTTCTTATTGTACCCATTATGAATTTAGTATTGTAGATATTTGGATTATATATCGTTTTATACAGCGAAAGAAAATCTCTCGAATTTTTAAACCATGATAATTATATATCTTATTATTGTGAATAATCGATCATTACATTATATGAATTCATTAAAAAAGAAATTTAATCAATATTTACAAGTTACATACATTAATGTTATTCAATGGACAAAATGTATTGTCCGTTGAATAACATTAATGTATGTCCTCCTAAGATATGTCCTGCCATTCGATTCTGCATTAATATATTCTGTATGATTTCTATTGATTCTATTATAAAAAAATTCAGCATTTCACAAGAACAACTTCACAAAAACAGCTTTTTAAAAAGGGTTAAATGTAATATGTTTAAAATATTTATCAAAAAAAGCAATTTTCTCAAGATAAAAGGTCTAACTAACTTCTAAAATAATAGCCAAGTACTAATTAGCAATTGTTCGTTTATGCACACATGACAAGTGCTTAACAATAGTTTTCAGTTGAATTAGAAGCCTTTGTGAATTCCAGCCCTTGCATTAGAAGCTTTTGTAAATTCTGAAACCTTATTACTTTTGTTTTATTGATGGCAATTATGAACAACAAAATTTGATTACAAATAGAATAAAATATATTAACTTTTGGAATGCGTTCATTAAAATATTTCTTTTATCTAACTTTTGATTTTGTTACTTAAATGAATGTGAAACAGTTGAATGAGTATAAACAATCAGTTCAAATAGTTTTCTCGAATGCAAACAAAGACTACCATGCATTTCAAAAGTTGTCATTTATTTCAATCAATTTATACATAATTTATTTTTCTTTCTTCTGTTGTCATGACGTTTCATTCTTGTTCCAATACAGACTTCAATCTGTTTTATTCCAAACACTCTATAAGGGGATTTAACTTATTTAAAAAGGCATCGCACACTTTTGGGAAACTGTTAAACTTTTTACAGAAATGTCAAGAGTAGTTTCATACAATTTTCATGTGTTCATATTTCTATGTTCAAAATTTTGTGTCTGTCTTCTGAATTTCTTGGCAGGAAAACACTAATGAAACGTTAATGCAGCTTTCGGATTCTCGAGCTTTCAGATTGCAATGTCCTTCATTTAATTTCGCAGAAATTCTCAAGAATGTTTCGCCGAATTCCTGATTTAATTAATTTTGAATTAAAGGCTTTAGGATAATTAAATTGGCTCTTTTACTGATTCATTTCTTAGGAACAACATATACTTTATTTCAATGCACTTCTATGGAATATTTTTCTTCTATTCATTTGAAATGTATTAAAAGTTTTAAATGAAATTCTCACTAAACAATCTTAAAATAAAATCTATAAACCATTTGCAGGATAATGCATGTGATACACTATTCATTTATCATGATTTTAATGTAATTTTTAACACTTTTAAGATAGTGACTATGTTATTGTTTTCATTGTATTAATTTAATTGGAGCCTTCTCTTTAGAAATAATAATAATATACTATATGCTTAACTAAGAAAATTTAAAGGCATGCACTTTCTCAACATTGTCAGCTTTTGTCAGTCTGCCTACGTAGATATTTGCAGATTTGCCACATGTGTAACAAAACTTGAACCATTTCTTATTAATGAAATAAAGTTTTTCTCTTAATATTATCATTACAAAAGGATACTAAATGATTAATATTGCAATGGAAGGATTTTCAAACGTACTAAATTAGTTACATAAAATACAATTTGCGACATCGTTTAGATCATACAATAATATTTTTATTACTTTAAAAGTTATTAACTGCTTAAAAATTAAGTAAATACTGATAATTCAAAATAGAAAAAAATACAATTTATATAGGTTTTGCCATATGTGGGTGGTTACGGCAACAAGATTGCAGATAAGCTGGCTAAGGAGGGTTACACTATGACCTGTTTGAGAACACACGGATTCATGGGCTTGGTCTAGATGTTGCTTTAGCACTGTTAACATTATTTTAATTGCCAAGAAAGCATAATTAAGAAGGGAAAAATGCATGTTTAAGTAGATTATCTAAATTCCTTCCATCTACGACAATGTGTGATTCATAGCATCGTCGTATTTATTGATGAACTCGTTCTAATTGAGCAGATATGCCGTGGGTATGCTTCTATGGCGTAATAGCCTGCCAAAAAGGTACTAGTTTTTGAATGCTATAATATATATATCTACAAAAAAAACAATGTTTGGCGCTGTTAAAACAAAATTGGCCCATCTGCCATGAAACCACATAATCCATTCATCCATCCTCATTGAAAAAATGTATAGTATGATGTGGTTTAATAAACAAGGGTGATGTTGGAGAATCCTGATGGCAATGCAACTGAACCATCTCTGCCAATGCAGCAATGAGGGCTCTAAATAGGCATTATGGAGGTAATATGACAAGTACAACACTTTACTGCCGAATTGTGCCCCCTCCTGCAAAGCGATATGTGTCAACATGAAGTTGATGCAGCGTTATCTATCAAATTCGACAGCAATTCTTCTAAGAATGGAGATAAATAATCCAATCGTTGTGTTGAGGTTGAGGTAGGGACGAACTGAAAAACCAATGATAATGGTAAAATGCTATTGGCTGTAGGAGCACAATTACTCTGGATTTTCATGTGCTAATGTATGCATGTTGTGGAAATTCAGGACATCCATCCCATGAAAAAATAATTTCCTCAGTGAACAGAATCCATAATTTAAATTCACGCTGTATAACATGTATACTCAACGTGTGGATTCAACGGCACCTTATAAGCATTCACGTTTGTGGACACAACATCTTGTGTTGAAATGTTTCATCATGAACTGACAATGCAGTAAGTAAAATTTGTGAACCACCTTTTGGAACACCTTGTATATTAATGTAAAGAATTTTACTTGCCTTGACTTAATAATATGCAAATGTTCTTTCCTCTGGCAAACATGCACATAAAAGGAAAAATAATCATGATTTTTTTTTTTTTACCTAAAATCTCTTCCAATAATACAGAGATGTTATATTTCTACACACAGGAATTAAAAACCCTTTTTTTTTGTAAAATTTTAAGATTGTTAAGATTAAGGTGTAATATATTTTTTTTTTGCTTAACCTTTGCATTGATGATCTATTCTGGCTTGATAACTTGATGAAACATTTTACCTATATCCGTCTCTGAACTTTTAAACTGACATCTTTAACGTGGTAATTCTCCAAAACAATTTATTTTATATTCAAACTGCACAATATTACAACACACTTCCAGCTCAATACAATCAATTTTTGTGTTTAGTTGGTGCTTTTTTATTTTTTATTTTTTTACTTATTTCTGTTTCAACTGTGTCAAGTGACGCATGAAGTGATAAATTAATACATTATTCTTGATATGAGAAACATAAGTTTGTAATAAATATTGAATAAATTTGAATTGAACAGTAGATAAAATTTTTTGAATCACCTTTTGGGACAAAATTTTGCTTGTCTTGGCTTAGTAAAATGTAAATTACAGTTGTTCTTTCCTCTGACAAACATGCACATTAAAGGAAAAATAATCATGTTTTTTTTGCCAAAAATGTTCTCGAATAATAGAGAAATTTTATATTACTACACAATCTACAGGAATTATAAGATGTAAAAGTACCTTTTTTGCTAAACTTTTTGCAGTTATGATCTAAAGAAATTATAACTTCTGGCTTGATAACTTGATAAAACATTTTATCGATATTTGTTATTGAATCTTTAAATTGACAACTCTGTGAATAACGTGACTATTTTCCAAAACAATTTATTTTATATTCAAACTGAGCAATATTACAACACAGTTCCTACCCAATACAAATTCTGCGTCTAGACATGTATTTATGAGTTTATGGATGAGGTCACCTTATGCAATCTAAAAGAAAACATAATAAATAAACGAAAAGAAACAAAACTCTCTGATTTCCGACACACAAAGAATTGAAACTTATCAATCAGAAGTAGGGTATTTGAAGTTCTTCTGTTGAGCTGCTTGTTTGTGTTTCCCCTGAAGGAGTGCACCACCAATTCATTTGAGGAAGTGCCCTTTAACTAATTCCAATATCTATAGAATGTCTGCCGAGTTTAATGTAGCTCTACGAAGTATTTCTGATTCCAGATAGAAAAATATTCTTATTCGTTGTATCTATGCATTGGTCAGAAGTAATGCGAGTCATGGTAAATTCAATGATGCGTCTTTAATTTGTTTGAGGATTTCATTATGCAAATTGCATTCCATTGGTGGTGGTTTTTTATTGATTATTTTTTACATATTCTGCTTTAGTTATATCAAATAACCTTCAGTTATGCACTGAGCTTTAAATTAATAAGTTATTCTTGATAAGCGAACATAAGTTTTTAATAAATACTGCTTAAATTTGATGAAGTAATTTGATATATATTTAATATATTTCATGAAATTTATGATTGGATTTATGAAATTATATTAGTGCTGCAATCTTTAAAAGTAAAATTATACGAAAGTATTTTAAAAATACTTTCCGAAAGGACTTTCAATAATTATTTCATAAATAATTGGTGTTTATTGAAACACTATTTACTGAACATATAATGCAATATACAGTTATATCACGTTGCTAAAATGTGTTGTTAAAATGCTATGTAAAAACGTCTGTATCTGTGCTATCTAAATATCTAAAATTTGACAAAATTTATAAATAAATATTAATCTATTCATTGCTAAATTGAATTTATCATTACTGTTTAATTACCTTCATTAATTCTAAAGAATGCTTTATTTCGTGGAACTTCGATAAATGAAAGTATTGTAAGAAAACAGTAAAATATTGAATGCACTGTTAAGATGGCTATGAGTTTGACGATTTTGGTGATTTGTGACAGTATGTTGATTGGTGAGTGATTTATTGAAATTTCTAGAAACAACTATAGGCTCACGAAATAATATCTTTCATATTTTAAGAATATATACCTATATATCATTCAATGAGCTTGTATATATCATTCATTTAACTTATAGAAACTCATTGAATGATATATACATCATTCAAACATGTCATAATTATTTTTCTAATTAAAACGAGTTATTTTAATAGAACATTTTTCATTAAATGAATACTATAAAAGTTTATTATATATAAATGTTTGAAAATTTTTCAATAATATTATTCTTCAATGACGCAACAGCCCGTTGTATGCCCAGACATTTTGCCTACTGGTAGATTCCGAAACATATATTTTTTTTTTATTTTTATTGGGTAGGGTTATCAAACCCTACGCAAATTTTCTACAGTCATATTAGCCCGATTAGATCTCAAAAGGGGCTTTTTAACAACTATTTTAAAAGGAATTAGCGTGTAGGCGAAGAGTTGATCTTATATTTTATTTTCCGAATAAGATAAAAAAAAAGTCTTAAAATCGGTTGTAGAAATGTGTGTTTGATCTCAAAGATCTTCATCTTTAACTATTGAAGGGAAAGGTAAACATCCAGCGGGAACAGACGAATCGAATATTGGTTCAAAGTGCTAGTCAGACTCACGCAGCTGAATGAAATTTGGAAGATGACAAAATTATTGTTTTTGGATTGTAAATATTATCAATTTTGGATTTTATCATTAATTTTTCTATTGAAATCATGTAACATGCCATTTTAGTTATTCAAAATTAAAATTATTTTTCTAGTGCTATTATTTATGATTAGTTATTTAATTAGTGGTTTCGCAAAATTATAGCTGATATGAACTCTAAATTTTACTGTTTTATAACAATGCATTTTTTAAATTGGATATTTTTGTAAAAACCGCATTTTTTATTTAAGTAAAAACACATATTTCTCATTATGCATCAAATAAAAATTTAATTTTGATGTATAAAATTTATTCACTCCGTTATAAATATTGAAAATTTTATACGGATCTTTGTACTGCTTATAATTACATTTATATATGTATGATAAATACTTTTTCTATTTATTTCATGAAATTACACTCACTTTCATAAAGTTACATTCACTTAAAAATATACCTTTTTTTTAGCATTTGTATTTTAAAAATGTAATTATATTATTGGGTCTAACCCTAATCTAGTAAATAGCTCCTTCAATTTGGGGTTTGGTTCAGAACAGTCAACCCAAATGGATGCCGGGGATTCTATAAATCTGTAGCCATAAAGTTCATCTTTTAATTCAAGGGAAGGAAAAGAACCCACAGATGCTATCGCTGAATATGTTCGTTTAAATCTTTTAGATTTAATGAGCATTCAACGTACCAGTTCTATAATGTACTCTGTATACTATCCTAAAAGCATCCAAACTGATAATTATAAAGAATTTAAAATTGATGTACTTAGTAATTTTTGTCAAATATTTCAAAGCAACAATTCAGACATCTGTGGTTAAATATCAAAACCAACAATACAAATCGAGAAAATATTTTATACCAGTTTTATTTTTGCTTCAATTTATGTATTTTGATGGTGATTACAGAAATATGTAAATTTATTCCTTCACGAAATCGGACAGAATCACACACTTTCAAAAGATTTTGCGGCTTAAAATTAAATGGGAAATCTATCTTCCACACGTCATGGCCGGAAGGCTATTTTATAAAAAGCGATCAAACCTCTTACTGCAGTTGGAAATTTAAATATTTGTATAATGAGGTAAATCATTAAAAATGATATTTTTTATTCATTCTTGAATGAGATGATGTATGCGGTATACATAAAATAGCCTATTACTTCGGTAAAAATATATCATATTTTTATCCACATCACCATTTGAGTAGAATTTAAAAGTTTAGCGAATTCATCAAAGAAGAACTTTTAGTAAAATTCACTCATTAAAGTACTGCTTGAAGATACCAATTGTATCGTCATTTTACTAACTTGAGTTCGGTTTGCGGCATAAAAGTGATAAATTGATACAAAGTGTAATATATGCAATTAATTTTTATGTAATTATGTAAAATTTTTTTTTTAGAATACTGATTTGCATAGCCTTACTTCTGATTTTTATACAGGTATTTTTTGATAAATATTTTAAAACTATTATTGATTAAATCAAAAAGTTTTACAGTTATTGTGTTGAATATTTAATTCATATTATTTTGCAAAAAATGATATAAATTTACAAAAAAATGTGAAAGAATTAAATATTGCCAAGTTTGTGATCTAGGCAATTTTAATTGTTATTTATTATGATAGTTATAAAATAACAATTAAAATTGCTATCCAATTTATTAGAAGCATTTTAAAAAGTACGCTGAAAAACATAGAAATATATTATAAGTCTCTAGTGGTGCCCTACATAAGATTCTCTCAGCAAAAGATACATCTGTTGAATCTGCTTTTATGCATTAGATTGGGGTTTTTATTTGTATGATTGTATTAATTAATGATTGTATTACATCAATTGTTATTTGTGTTGTTTACTTTTGCCTCTGATAAAATGAGTAATAAAACTGTTTTTGACAACTTTTAAAAAATAATATTAATTTTTTTTAAATTATTCTAAATCATTATACATTTTAAGCCTTGAAATTTTTACCATTTATTATTATTATTAAGAAGTCCATTAAAAAAGTAAAAAAGTCAGTGTTTAGTAACTATATTTACATAAATCATTAAGTTTAGATTTATTACTCAAATACATCTCAAAATGAGGACTATAAATTCTTATTGAGCTAGCAAATTCTTTTTCTTAAAAAATGTAGTTGTAAAAATAATTTAAGTGCAGCGTGCTCGCGTTTTTAAATAAATTGAGTTTATTCATTAATTTCAAGTCGCAGATGTCGCCTTACTAATTGTAAATTGGGGGTTTTTTTTTTCCTTAAAAATGAAAAACAAAAAGTTTTAAATAATTAAATTTAAAAATAAAGTCTCTATGGGAAGTTAAAATAAAATATTTCCATGTGCCATAAGCATTTTCTTTTATTGGACACAAAAAAAAAAAAAAGTATACACTTATTTTTCAATTTTAATTTGGGGCAAAAGACACGCGACATATTTTGAATTTTCAAAACAAAAATAATCAAATTATTAATGAACTTTGCGATATTCCAACATGAATTTATTCAAAGATTTCATTTTGATTAATTACATTCTCAGAAAATATTCCTCTTTTTTTTGTAATGAATTGAGAACACGTCTTTCTTTGTTAAAATCGGTTTTAAATTATGACTAAACTGTTTGTTAATCACTTATTTTGAAACTCCAGAATTAATCAAAGTATTTTGGAGGAACATCAAATTAGTAAGTCATAATTTCAATATGAATAAGAGATTAAATTAAGAAGTCTCACATTGTTGATTAATTTGTAAGAATAATTACATTTGGCAGAATTCGAATGATTTTAAATGAGTAATTTAATCCATCTCAATGAAATCTGATGAAAATTTGGTTATTTCATAAAAATTTGACTAATATATGTTGTTATACACAAAGAAACACAAATTAAATAGCTCTTGTTTAAATCTCTTACTTGTTTCTTTAGAATTCCATCAGGAATAATTATGAACTGAAATTGTATCTCAATATTAAAATCATATTGTTTGTTACAGATAATTATGTTAATTATGATTTTAATTTGGTTTGACATTTACTTACAAAATTGATATTATTGTTTATGCTTTTAATAAAATAAGAAGTAGAAAAAAAATTACGTGGATATAAATACTGAAATGACTCATTTTTATGAATTAATTGGTCTTATTGGAAATAAATTGGCAATGTATTTTTTATGTCTAATATTTAAAAAAATTTTTTACCCTTTTCTTCTTTTTACCATCATATATTATTTACAGATATTTATGTATAATTTTAACTTCGAATTTAATTTAATTTGACATTTACTTACAAATTTCATTATTTTATTTTATGCTTTTGATAACAAAAAAATTTAAAATATGTAGAAATGCCTCTTTTTTATGAATTTCAATTGATCTTCATTGGAAATAAATTAGCAATATATATATTTTTTATTTCTAATATTTTAAAAATTTCTTTACCCTCTTTTTGAATTGACATTCTTTTCTTTTTTATCAAAATAGAAATTATGCTAATTATAATTTTCTTTGAATTTAAATTTATCGTTTACTTACAAAATTCATATTTTTATTCTTTTAATAAAATAAAAAGAAAAATGTCTTTTTTTATAAATTTCAATTGGGCTTCATTAGAAATAAATTTGGAATATATATCTTTTTATTGTTTAGTATTTAAAAAATATATTCTTTTTGAATGGACCCTTTTTTTATCCTCATATTGTTTGTTATAGATAACTATATTAATTATGATTTTCCTTTGAATTTTAATTTAGTTTGGAAATTTACTTACAAAATTCATATTATTTTATTATACCTTTATTTTTTTTTTATGGATTAAAAATAAATTATCAATTATAAATGCAGAAATATCTTATTTTTAAGAATTTCATTGGTCTTCCTTGAAATATGCAACAAATGTTTTCAATATCTAATATTTAAAAAAAATCCTTTACCCTTTTTTTTTTTTGAATAATTTTTAATAAGCAGAAATATTTATTAAAAAACAGATAAAAACACAATTCAATGGCCACTATTTTGAATAAATGTATGAAAAATTTAAAATATTTATTTTGTATATGTATTATAGTATTTAATTAAAATTTATGACATAGTTTCAGTTAAAAAAAATGCAATAATTTTGTATTCAGCATGGTAAAATTAGAAAAAAAATGTCGAAAAATATTTAAGAAACTTCTCAGTTTTCATATATTTATATAGAAAACTACTTAATATTTATCTTAAGAATACCATATATAAAAAGCATTTAAAATTATTCTATTTTGAGAAATTTTCCTGCCCTTCTAAAAAATCTTTTAAAAAAAGTTCTGCTTTTCCATCTTAATTAAGGAAATATAAGAAATGATTTTTATTATAACTTTCAAAAATACTTGAAGCTAAAATTTAACAATGTGAATATAATTTGCAAGTAAGAATATTTACATATTTACATTTTAGTTAACGTGGTTTCTTTTTTTTTTGTTTTTGTCTGAACTATTTTTTTTAAAGAATAGCGAAGGAAATTATTCTATGTAGGGCAAGAGTTTATTCTATTTATCCTTTCAAATTTTTAAATTCCTTTAATGCGTGATACAAACTGAAGTTTAAATAAAGACATATTGTTACTTTGTTCTAATTTAGAAATCTTCAGACAATTTCTGTCTTGGATTTTGTTATTTTTTTTTTGTACATCAAAAAATACTTTGTTTCTTGTACAGTGTATTATTTTTTTGTTTATTTTATTACTATTGAAGAATCTGGGTTCCCACTTATGCATACGACAAAAATGCCATCATCCTCCAACCCAAGGATTGCCAGTTAAAAAAAAGATGAGGTTAGAAAAATAATAATAAAATAATAAAATGCTGAAGTCTGCTCTGCAAATTTAAACTTATCATGTGTGAACATTCGGAAACGGATGAATAAAAAGGCCGAAATTGGCTAGCGGTTCAGTACCACAGGTTTCAGTTCAAGTCCCAGCTGTGTCAGGATATTTGTTGTAGTTCGGAATCCACTTTAAAACTTTATGTCCGTCTAATAGGATCATAAGAGCGTTACAGGGGGCATTGTTACGCCACGTCCGTAGCTTATCCTCAAGTTACACGAACCTGCTGGTTGGTGCTAAGTGAGTAATGTCGGTGCCGCCCTTGCGTATGGTATATAAAAGATCAAAGTTAAATTGTATTTAACAGAAACATACTGGATTACTTCAAGATTATAATTCCACAACATTTCAAACAAAAGAAAAAAAAAAAACGGTTCACATAAAGTATAATTTGATGCAATAAATAATATTTACACATTTTTCACTGCACATGCGCGTATATTTTATCAATTCTTTGTACCACGAATAATAAAGGGTAATGGTTTTGCCTTCTTGGAAAATTTAGAACAAACTGTTTTTTTTGTTTGCGTATCGTATCAGATAAAATTTGTAAAGCTCCCACAGAACACAATGAGACGAATTCGTCATTGAGTGTCCCCAATTCTAAAAACTGTGATTAAAGAGTACGATTGTCGTCTCTGCACTGATTTTTTTAATTTTTCCATTTTTTTAAAATTTCTTTTTTAATTTCTTTTCATGTCATTTTGTCATTTCGTGTTATATCATGTCATTTGTGCGTTTAAAATCATATCGTGTGTGTATTTAAATTTTGAATGCAGAGTTATAAATTCTACGACTCGCAACTATGCGGTAGAAATTACAGCTAGCATACAGGAAAGATTAGGGTTCAGTTTATTCACGGCGTGCTCTGCAATCATAGCTTTCCAGAGCAACATAACTCACTGCAAATGTTAATGTGGTATTTTACGCAAGCTTCTTGCTTCAATTCTTGACATAAGAACGTCATTAATTAAAATCGTTTGTAATATTTTCGTAATTTTTATTAAACTCTTGAAGCCCTTGCTACATGTGCGTACATTTAATTATATATATCGTATATATACAGGATGATTATCATTAAAGTCTCACATTTAAAATGCTGTAAGAAAAAGAAACACTCGTCACAATGAGTTTAAATTTAAAACAGAAGATACGGCATCAAAAAAGTTTCAAATTGTATTAATAGATGACGCTGTAAGAGTCATAAAGAAAGTAAATTCGGTCGCCAGTGATATTTTGAATCGAAATGACAACAGATTTGTCATGAGTTGCACATTAAACCAACTACAGTGCTCAAGGTGCTTGGTTGTTTCGGTGTTTTGATGGAAAAAGGGACTTCAAAGTTATTCAACAGTTGTGACACTGTTAGCGGAAAGCCCATTCACCACGGCGAGGTTATACAAAATTGCATGTGAAAATTCGGTGAATTTTTTTTTTTTTATACCATATCGTTTCTAACTTCAAGTATCTGCAGTTCAAATTTGAACTCATTGTGACGAGTGGTCCTTTTTTTACAGCATTTTTGAAAATGGGACCCTGTATATAAAATTGCCAATCGCTACCAATAATAATCATCCTGCATATAAAATTATAACTACTAACATTAATAAAAGAACAAAATTTGATAATAAATTATCCACTGCAGAATCTTTCAACAAGAAAAATACAAATCTTATGGTATGGCTGCTTTGATAACGGTATTTATGGCAAACAATTAGGAAAAAGCGTAAAGTAATATTTCGATTATATTTTAATGGATTATTTGAGCAAATAGTTATTATTTGATCAAAATAATACTATATACATTAAATATATTTAGTTTAATAATTAATGCCTGGAATAATAATAAATAATTTATACCCGGAATGTATGAAATCATTTCAGTGATAAATTGCTATTAAAAGTTTAATAGCCGCCAATCTGAACTTTATGATTTTTTCGTGCACTTTTATTGGTTTCCCCCTGTTTTCTTTTAAATTCCCATCATTATAGAATGAATAAATCGTTATAAAACCAAAAATTTACACCATTTTTTTGGCTACAAAAATCTAATATTTCAAAAAAAAAAAGAAGAAAAAATATATTTGAAAAAATGGATATATAAAAAAAATTATAAAATTCATAAAAAAAAATAATGAAAATTCATAAAAAAAAAATAATGAAAATCATAATATATATGAACCTCATAAGAACAAACCATAATCATTAATAAAAAAAAAAATTGAGATGAATAAAAATAAAATAACTACCCCATTATTGTGAAAGGAATAGTCTTTTAATATAATACTCTAATGAAATATTTTCAAAACAATTATAAAAGGAATCGCATTTTCTATTCATCTGATAACAAATAGTAGTTAATAACAGCACTCATATTAAAGGTTTCAGTTTGTTGTTCTTAAAACAGCATGTCTGGAAGAATATATATTATTTTCTATTTCATTTGAAACCATTTTGATATCGATTTCTGAGCATAATAAAAAAACATTTTCTGGCTCATTTACCAGCTTGAGATGAGCCCTATTGTATACGACAGATCACTATCCGTTAATGAATTACTGGGTTATTTATCTAAGCCACATCCAACAATTCTTGTCGATATCATTTTTGATTACTTTCCTTTGTACAAGGCGTATGCGTTTTCTTCATAAAAATGACATTTTCTGACAGCAACAATTGTATTTTTTTCTTTTTTCATTGAAAAAAATAACATTGGTTGAATTACAAAGTAATAATTGTTTATGGGATAATTTTTTAAAATGTTTTTATCGAAAATTTTATTTTAAATGCACATTGATATAATTTGTTTCGTCGCAATATGTTAATCTCCATTCTAAGTTTAGTTCATTTCAGTTCAATTAAGTAATTCTGTGTAACTCTAATTTGATTCTTAAAATAATATGAATATATTTTTAAGCTTATGATAATTGATTAAGAGATTTAAATCTCTAGATAGGAAGAAGAGCACTATAGAAAACGAGCTGATTGAATTTATAAAAAGATAATCTCAGTGACAATTAGTATAATATATTTATATGGCATTAATATATATATATGATTTGATAATAACACGTAAATTCGAGACCTCGTGAGATTGATCTTTATTTTTATCTTCTTTTTCTTTTTTTTTTTTTTGATAGAGATTGATATTTATTTTCTTCCTTCAAATTCAGGTAGTTTTACTTTGAATACTGCAAAGTCAAATGTGTATCAGACTCAATATAACACGACGGCATCAAAGGACCTTCTGCACTGCATCTCTAATTTCTCAACTTAATTTGAATAAAATATCCTAGGGCATTTAAATGGTCCACATTTCCTTATCCGATAGTATGTTTGCAATCCCTTCGGACACTGTAATTGTCAAATATTGGGCACATCAAACAACTTTCGGTAATAATCGGACGTGTTCCAATTATTCATCCATAGGTCAGTTATAAATATTTTACAATAAATATAAATTACTTTTTATATCTTATTTTAAATAAAAAGTTGCATTTAAACCGAATATTTTGATTACAATGAAAATCATGTCCCTTATTAATACAGTTATTTCACCAATTTGTTCTGTGTCTATTATGTCTATCTACAATAAAACATTATATACAGTCAAGTCACATTAATGTGACCACCACCTACTTTCGACGTCAATGCGAAATAACCAATCACAGAAGGCAGGTGGCAGCACATTTCAGTGCAGTGTATATAAAAATTCACTTAATACCACATTCCCCACTCACCAAAAGCCAGAATATTCAAGAGTGCATATTCTGACTTTTGACATGTTGTCACATTAATGTGACTGGACTGTGTATTTGTCCACCATTAAAAAATTTAAGCCACCTTTCCCTCCAAAATCTAAGTATACAGAAACTGCTGCGTTTGTCAATCATGTGTCTCCATCACTGTTTTTCTCGACTTTGTGATTTATCAGACCACTCCCCCCACCCTCCCGTCAGGGGCACATATTTAAATGTGTACGGATGTCATAACCTCGGGATGGCACAGTGACTTTTATCTTCATTCTTTTTATCGTATCCTTTTACTCTTTTTTTATTACCTAGATAGCAGGCCTCGTTATTGTAACAACATAATTACGACTAATCAACTCTACATTTTGCATATTTTACGCCACAGACGTTTTACATTATCTTTGTCTTTGATTTCGTCTCAGATCCCCACTCTTTTCTTTACATCGTTCCTTGATATTGTTTGTTTGCTTTTTGGATGAGTTTTGTTTGACTAACAGTATTTATTTATTTCTATTTATTTTGTTCTTCAGATGTGTTTAGTTGGCAAAAATTTCCGTAGAATGACAAATAAAATCAACATGTATTCTTACAGAATTGTGCTCAGGTATATTTTTAGCTCAAATACTATAGAAACAAAATACATATGCCTAAATTTCATGGATCCTCTACCTAAACAATTGAAGCCGGATATCTTAACCGTTACGTAAGACCTTACATTTCAAACCCACACAGATCTTTTACTGCCAGAAATTCGGACATTCTGAGAATGTTTATCGTGGAAAACAAACCTATTTCAAATGTTCTTCTTACAAAAATTGTCGTATCAAGCCTAAATGTGTTAATTGCCAACAGTCTTATCCGTCAAATTCGAAATCCTGATCACAATGGCAACTAAAACAAATTCAAGAAATCAAAACTAATTGAAAAATAACATATCCCGAAGCAAAGAAATTCGTATTCAACAAACTTCTACTTCTTATGCAGAAATCCCCAAAAGTAACATCGCACCTATTTTAAGAAGTTCGACCTACATGCCCTCTATCCATAATAACCATCAGTAATAAAACGCGAAAATTTGCCCACCAACCATTTGTTCCATCTACATCCACCTCTGCTAATCCTAAAACCTTTTCTCCTCAGAAAAACTCTATCCACTATTAAAATGAATTCAGACAAGCAAGTATTTTTAATAGAGAACAACAAAAGGTAGCTTAAAATATTTAAAAAATCGCAGCATATTCTTTTAAAAGGAAAAAACAAAAAAAAGTAAAACGCAATTGAATACAGACCTTAATAAATAGAAAAAAAATTTACTAAATCGCTTTCTCTTTCATCATTGTTGCCAGACTCTGCGTCAGTGGAAAACATAAGACTATATAATAAGAAAACATATCTAAACATAAGAAAACATTTTGTATATTTTGCCACATACGTTTTGCATTCTCTTTGAATATAGATGAATATGTTGGATGTGTTTCAAAATTAGTCGCAATTATTATTTAACCATCTGACATGCAAGTTGCTATTTTTTACATTATCAGTTATTTTGTGGGGAATACTTTTTTATTAGTTTTGAGGCTTAAAATCCCACTGTTAAAACCTATATATTTGTTTTTAGACTAATTTGTTAACGTGTCGCAAGGAATGTAAATTTATCCTTCAATTGTGACATGTGTCTGTCTTATATAATTTTTATCATGGTTTTTTTAACGATTTTTTCAAGGACTCGAAAATTTGAATGATTTTATAAAATTATTACTTAGATTGCTTTTGAAAAATAGTTTGGCGCAACTTGGCCAAAATTGGCACTCGTACCATAAAACTCCAACCACCCAACCGCAGATAAAACCAATCTAATGTAACGACTAGATCAAATTCCAATGGGTTTTAACAAGGAAAAAGAAAGAACGATAACATGTATGGAGTACTCAATAAAAGATATTTAAAGTGTCACCATGTACTCCATCAAATCTGAGTCCTCAGTCAAAACTGAATCGGACGTAATTATCAAAGTGAAAATTTATCTAATGATGATGTGGTGAAATATGACAGTAAAAATATGATTACAGATTACTTTAAGTGGAATTAAATTGCGGATATATTTTAAATTTTTTACATTATATCATAAATATTGATTTAGTGATTTTTGAAATATTTTAAGCACATATTCAAAGAAAGGATTTTCATTCTTTGAAGTTTTAACCGGTTTTTATGTTCCAAATTACAAATAGTCTGACGTAGCTTGGGAAAATTTGACTTAATTATTACTACTTAACTATTAGAATGGTTCGAAAACTTTTCATTGAACTCAATGGAAAAATAATTTTCAGCCTGCAAATATAATGTGGCCCATTCTCTTCATAAAATTGAGCACCCTAGTGACTAAGTGACTAGTGCACTGGCATTTTAGTAATTATTGGTATTAATTAATTTGGTATCATTAATTAACTTTTGGAAATCAGTTTATACTGTAGATCCTGGTCTGTTTAGCTCTTGTGTGCACAAAACGATCATAGAGCAGACAAACCAAACCATCATAAACAGGAAAAGATTTGACTTTTTTTTTTAGATTACCAGCTGATTTTATCGGTTATGAAACCCACTGTTTTATCTGGTAGGTCTAACCAGCACTATTAGTTTATAAATAAACCTCAATTGTTTATTTAATCTGTATTAATTAATTATTTAATTTTCTTATCGTTATTTCATTTTGTATTACTTTGTTAAAAATCAAGGCTGTTCAACCATTTAGGTTTCAGGATTGCATTTGAAATAAAAAAAAAAAAAACCTTTATTCAGCAGTATTTTAATTCATATTACAGTGATTTTCGAAAAATAAAAAAAAAAAAAAAACATATACAAATTCTAAAGGCGAAATATCTATTCATTAGAATTTATTTATAAAAGCAATGTTAAAGCAGTTATTTGGAAGGCCAGAAGGCTTGAGAGGATGAAATGTAGAATATACTTCTCATTAGAACCTCTCAAAAGATAACTCAATCGGTTGTCAAGGGTGAGGGTAATTCTCTACCAACTCAGTTGTGTGTGATTTAGTAATATCTGGTAGATGAAGGCTTCCATAACTGTACTGACTAAGAATTGTCAATTGAGTCCAGAATATTATCTCTCTATAACTGACCAGTAACTTTGCTTGTTGGAAGGATATTCATGCCATTTTGATACCTACCTGCACACAGACACTGAACCTACCAAATATGTCTCTTTTAGATATGGCTTGGATAGTTCCAATGATAATTCATGGTTAATTCCAACAAAAGCAGCTCAACTTGTTTGTATACAAATATGCAGAATTAATTTTTGTCATATACCCCATAACTTGTTTGAAATTGTATTGATTTTTAGCTGATAAAAAAAATGATTTTTAATTTTTTTCTTACTTTTTGAAATTAGTAAGATTTAAGATAGTTTAAGGAAAAGTACTTTTTGAAAAATTTTATTATCTAAGACATCATTATGGTAAATAAGCAAAAATGCTATACCACAATATTCTTTGGTTTTCGAACTAGAGGCAAATTTTGATATTGGAATAAATCTGAGTACTAAAATCACAGGAGATATTTGGTAATTATTCAATTAAAATAATGAATAACTTGCAAAATAAAAATATTAAATGTGGATTGCTAATTAAATAAAAATTTTATTTTTGATAAAATTGTACAATTAAAAAATACTAATTTAGAAAATAAACACAAATTTTAAAATGGGAATAAATCTGAGTATTAAAATCATAGGAGATATTTGATAAATATTCATTTAAAATAAGAAATTACTTACAAAAATAAAAATAATAAATGTGGATTGCTAATTAAATAAAATAAAAAAAATACTTGGTTTTAGTGTATTGTATATATTTTTAAGTAATTAAGGTCGGTGATTTACATTTTCGTATAGTATATTGATAAATATTTTAGGGAATTTACTATGCCATACTTAAAACAACTCTAATCATCTTATTGAACAACCCTAATAAACACTATATTTTCAACCGTTTATGTAAAAGTATAATGAATTACCCTAAAACTAAATTCTTCATACTTCATTTAAATATAACAGCAAGTTACATTTTCAACTACAAAATAACGATTCTGTCAAATTTCAATTACAATAAAATAGGCAATAAATTACATTTGTTTGTCTATGATTATCTGTGTTAAATAATTTGTTTGTCGAATATCTTTATTGATAGATAAAATTAATTTCTTCATGGAATTTAAATGGTTTTTAATATAATATATTTTTTTTAAAAAATAAATTTAAGTGAAAATGAATTTGTTTCATCTTAAGAATGACTCTTTTAATTTGAAATTTTTGTCCAAAATAAATTACTTCTCCAACATCCAACTGATGTTTGGATTCTTAATACCCGTTTCTTTCTATAAGCAACAACTGCTTTAATATAATCAAACTTTTCTTCCCTAATGAAACTTTCATGCAAATCATGATTCAAGTAGTATCAAAAGAAAGTTCCAAAAGCTCCTCACAAAACTCTCGGAGTTTTCTCTCTCATAACATTTTCCTAATTATCTCCCAAAGTCCCAGGCCTTCCTAAGGAACATTTTCTATATATTGTTCCTCAGGATAAGAGGTTTCATTCATTTCATTGTCAAAAGGGAAAAATTCAGAAATTATCCCCCGTAACGGATTAATTTAAAGCCCTTCCTGATGCAATCATTATATTCGTAGGGATATGCTTGGGTAAGCATGTCATAGAAGTAATTACGGGAATTTTCCTGTTCACCACGCCTATGTCCCTACTGGGATCCTGCCGAGAACATGTGTTCCTTAGCCTATTCTTATACCTGATAATTTCTGCCGCCCATAGTCATTAAAGCTACAGCTCTGCAGTGCATGTTCTGGCCTTCGGAATAGTCAGGAACGATGGTAGATCTGAGAAATATGGATTTATGGATGATATACAGAGGACCATAATAGGAAAGCAAATGATGCCATTGGAATAAATCTGGGAAGTTAGTAGTATGAAATGGCACCAAATTAAGTACACAATACCGTCTGCTTCCTAGAGAAGCGACACAAGTCAAAAGCATTTAATACTACCAAAAGGGCAAGTAATAAGTGAAGATCAAGTTTTCTATTATTAAAAAGCAAAATTTTAAGCAATAGAATTCAACACTCATCAAAATTGTTTTTAAATATTTAATGTTATTAAATCCATATGAAAATATTTTAACTTAAAAATTACATATTGTAAAATTAATGATTTTAATCAGTTTTATTTTTTTGCAAAATTATTAGAATATTTAAATTGTTCTTTTTTTTTGTAAATTTTTAAATGCAATAAATGCAGCTTCATTGATGGCCAATTGGCTGACGCTGTTGTCGTTGGTACCACAGGATTTAGGTCCCATCTTGGCGGGTGCATGGATGTTTATTAGTGATTCAGAATCCATAGGTCCCGGTCTAATTAGCCCAAAGTTTGCACAAACGGACCTTAGAGCAACAAACAAAAGCAATAAATACAAAAGTAATTTGCAATTTAATGCAATTTCGTTTTGCATTTTGCAACTATGATAATATTTTATATTATGATAGACCAATAATAATAATTTTAATAATTAATATAGAATAATTATAATAAAATAATTTGATAATATAAGAGTAATCAACGTTTAATTTGTTAAAAACTTTTTGCTATTTTTTACCAGTAAAAGTCATTTTAACATCAACCGCCACTCTGAATAATCAAAAATAATATTTGAGAAATATGTATTTACGTATGCGATGCAGAATGACATATTGGAAAAGCTATTATAAAATGGCTCTAAATTAACATATCGCTCAATTATTCCAATATCGCTTAATTTGCTAGAAGCGTGATCCTTCATAAACTTTCATTTTTACAATAGAGACGAATTTGTCAAACTTCCAATTTTATAATGGAGTATTTGTGCTTTTTAAAAGCATATAATTACGATGCACGACAAATTATTAATGCAACAACTATTTTTGCGATATTTTTACTGATAATAATGCAGAATATATATTGCAGTTTATGGATGCAAATTGAAGTAGAATTTCTTCAAAGTGAATTATCCTTGGTTCATTTTTTTTTTTTCAGTTTTGCCTTTTTTAACAGCTATGCTATTAAGGATAATACAAAATAAGCAATAAATAATTACTAAAAGAATATTTAAGTAATTTATAAGTAAAAAATTATATTGAAAATTAAAAAAATATTATTATTATTTTATTAATGCAGTTGTTTTACACATTACGACAACTACATGTTTATCCCAACTTATAGATCAAATGATAAAAAAAAAATAGTGATAAAAAAGCTAAGATTCAAATCCATTAATACCATGCTTTACGAAGTAGCATTCTTTGTGGATGACTTAACGATGCATACTAGCCCTTTGGGGATATTTCACAGATGATTAAACTTGGTTCGTTGGAAATAATTTTGTATATGCCTAGGAGGTTTTAAGGAGTTGAAGATGTTTTTTTAAAAAAGAAAGCCAACAGTACTTAGTCTTCCCAGGTGGTCATCCTCCCAACTGGGCTGATAATCCTTATCTTGTGGCTGTAATTTAATGCTAATAGTGATTAGCCTTATTCATTAATACTGATAATCATTGTCATGATTCTGATGATGCTAAACTTCAGTAATCGGACAAAAAACTGATGTTTTAACATGTTATGGCCTTAGTCATGCAGCCTATTGTATTTATCGATTTTTTGAGATTGTTGGTAAGCATCTCTCATGGTGGGTGTTTTCCAACGTTGTCCATTTTGCCCTCAACTAGAGACGTTTTTCATAAAACATCAGTTTAATAGAATATAACTGACATATGGTATATAATATATATAATATATATATATTATATACCATATGTGTCTATTTTCTAAATTGTGTGGCATTATTCATAACTTTATAGAAATAAAGTTAACAAATTAGGTTAGTCTTTAATATTCAATTAATCTCACAATATAAATATGGAAGAGTAGAAAAGTTTCCATCGTTAATAATTATTAATTTGTATTTATATACGTAACTTATAAAACAAGTATGTAAACCGGAAGCGTAAATAAATGGAAGTTCTAATTATAACACTAGTTTTAAGAAAAAAAATACACTTAATGATACACGCTATCCCTTTGGGTTTATTTAATCGATGATTAAAGCTTGGTTTGTTGGAAAAAATTTTGGTTATACCCAGAAAGATAACGAATTGACGAAATTAAAAAAGGGACGCCAACAGTACGTAGTGTTCCAATATGTTTTACCCTACCAATCACTGACTACCGTGTTTAACTGCGGTAATCGAACAAAATTGGTATTTTCAAGAAGGTGTGGACGCCAGTCATGTAATATATTTGTCGATTATGAAATTATAGGTTAAGCATCTCTCATCAACAAGCAAATTGACTGGTGGATGTTTTCCGAGTTTTGTCCATTTGATACTCAACTGCTGAGGACTTTTCTTGAAACAAAAAAAAAAAAAAAAAGACGTCTCATCACTACGCAGTGTTCTCAGGTGTCCATCGTCCCAATTGCTGACCACCCCTAGTGATGCTCAACTTCAGTAATCGAACAAAAACAGGTACTTAAACATGATATATCCTTTAACCATCGATTATGAAATTATTGGTAAGCAACTCTCATCGATAAATAAATTAACTGGTGGGTGTTTTCTATGTTTGTCCATTTGGCATTCAACTGCAGAGGATATTTCTCGAAACATCCATTCGTGATATATTTTATATGCTATATGCGTCAGTTATTTTCTAAATTGTGTATTCATAACTTTATGAAAACAAAATTAGAAAATAAGGTTAGTTTTAATATTCAATTAATCTCGCAATCTAATCATCAAATATTGAGGAATAAAAAAATTCCATCTTTATCACTTATATAACTATAAAAACTTTATAAATTATAAAACTGGAAAAGGAAAAATGTTTCAATTATAGCAATGGTTTCAAAAAAAAAAAAAAAAAAAATACACTATTCACATTTCTCTCTAAATTGATGAAATATATTTTAACTAAATGTTAATTGACAGAAAAGACGCAGCTTTTTTGTTAATGCTGAAATTTATAATTAGTCATATTGAGAACTTTATTAATTATTTTTAAATTAGTTTGACTATATTACAAAATTAATTTAAATACAATACATGAAATTAACTACCATATACTTAATTTAAGAAGAAATTTTTAATAATTTTCTTTTATTCTTGTATATTTAATAGTTCATTAGTTTTGATAAAAAATGAGTTATATAATGTCTTCGTAAGTCATGAAGTTTCTTATTTTATGAGTTATGTAAGCTGTCTGCATTTATTTCACTCAAGGTTTCTTTTTTCAAACTAGATTACGATATACTATTGTTTTAATGTCTTACAAGACTTTTTTACAGTTGATTAAAAAAGATGTATTATGAAATGTGTGTATACTTCAAGTTTTTATGCAGTCTAGACAATTCTTTAGAGTATACAAAACCATCATTTTATTAATAATGGCGCAGAGTTGCTTCATAAATTACATTTAAATATCATATCAAGTCAAATGAATTTCTTAAGTTACACATCTTTAGTTCTAATTACCAAAAATTAAAAAAAAAAAAAAAAAAAAAAAGGTCAATAAATTCGTTACAAAATTTAACAAATGGCAAATGCATTTCTTTCCGAGAGCTGATTACAAATGAAATGATCTATCAACGTATTATTTAAATTAAATAAATATAGTAAATTAATAAATTAATTTTTTTTTTTTTACTGTATGTTAAGCTATCCTTGCAGAATTCTACATTTAGTTATCTATTTACATATAAAATAAAATTTTTGTTAACGGTCACTTGTCTACTAGAAGTTTTATATTTATTTGAGGACATTAATGCAAAAACACATTTGGATATCTTTACATATGAAATAATTTTAATTAAATCAGAAGTATTATTACCTTCATTATTCCTTAAAACACAATAATAAAAATTTAATTATACTATTCAAATAACTTTTATCGATATATATTTATTATTAGTTAGTGGAATTAAAATCTTTTACCTTTTGTTCTCATTCAATTTCCTTAGTATAAAAATATTCTATCGTGCCTCTTTAATATTTTTATCAATAACATCACAGTGGAGTTAAACATCATCAAAACATCACTTATTCTATTTTGTCTGCATATAGTGAATAATGTTTATTTAATTCGAACTATTATAATTAATAAGCATCAATTAATGATTTTTAATAAAATATGGAAATAATTAGTTACAAACATTTATTTTTATCATTGCATAAAACATTAGAACTTTTTTTTTATTTTCAACAATCATCGAGAAATGATGTCTTTAAGAATTTCTTTTTCTATCTGTATATTATCAAAATGCTTTTTTCTTTATTATTAAGAAATATTTAATTTTATATATTAGAAATCAAGTAAAAAAAAAAAAAATACACTTGAATAAATGTATTTGGCAAAAGACAGGTATAATTTTTTTTTTAAATATTTTAAATTTTTAAAGAAATATTCTTTTTTTTATATTTTTAAATTTTTAAAAATATATAAATATTATTCTGTGATTTATACTAATTTGTATATATTTTTCGATAATTAGTACACTATATACTAATTATTATAAATATTTTATAACAATTAGTGCATTGAATGAAAATAATTTATTTTTAAAAGTACTAATTATATGTAATTTTGAAATTCATACTCGTTAAATATTTCTGTTCATCAAAAAAATATATATTATTTGTTAATTATTCCCTTTCTATATACAATTTATTTATTTTAAATGTAGGAAATATATAAAACCCTCTTTAAACAAAAACGAATCAACCATTGTGTAATTTGAATATTTCAAAATCTCGGAAATAAATTATTGAAAAATTTTGACTAATTTCGTTTCGGTATAGAATGAAATTATAACTAAGTATAACAAAACATTTTCTAAAAAATAAAATGAAGCTATAGCATATTTCTAGCATATAGTTTTAAAAATATTTTTTTTTTTTTATTCTTTACTTTATTCATTTCTTTTTTTTTAATTTTCAATGTATCAAAAAATTATAAATATATTATTTGATTCTAATCTTCCGTTGGTTATAATCAAATTTTCAGGCAAATAGAAAACCAATATCGTTTTAAACTATAAAATTTTGAAAAATATTTAAATATAAATATCTGAAGAAAGATAACATCCATTTTATTAGATGCATAATTTTATGAAAATAAGTTTATACAGAAGATGTAAATTCATCGTAGTTTGACAATAAATTTCTGCACTATTGAAATATTTTATTCACATTATTGATGACAAAGCATTTATAGCATCAACAGTAATATACAGTACAAAATAAATATAACACTTTTCAGACAAATGAAATGTATTAAATTGAATAAAATCAATGTTTTTATAGTCCATAAGAAAAATAAATCGATTCAGAAAAGTTCAATACTTCGATTTCATCTTAAGTATATGAATCTTGTGTTGGTGTTGCAGCTAAAACTCAGATAAGCAAGTAAAAGTGAAAAATTGCTTTCTAAATTTACTAACAAACAGGAGAAATACTAACAATAATTAGTATGCTTAACATCTTTTTATTTTAATAATTATTTCATTGTCACTTAGTAAATTATGTGGACGTGATGCATTCTGGAAGAATTTCAAAACAATTCCCCAAATTTAAGATTCATATAAGAAAACTGCAAAGTTGATTCAACCTTCAAGGTGAGACATACTTCACAAACGTCATGGAATCGAGCAGTTTATCAAATTAATGTCTGTAGCTCACGCCATCAATGAAGCTGAACGTTTTGTGAACTAGCTCTCACTTACTATCCTTGGCCACGACCGGATGGAGCCTCTGATTTACTTGTAAATTATCCTTCAAATAATATAAAAATATTCTTAATAATTAAATAAACATCCACAGTAAATATATTCTAAATAATTAAATAAATATCTACAGTTTATCTTTGTTCAGTTTATAATTTTTTAATCTTTGAATGGGCATGTATGTAATTAATGTAATGTAAATATTTTTGGTTATAAAACACTAAAACTAATAATCGCAAATTCTAAACTGTTGTGATTTACTACAAATTCTTTCATAGTTAATCTTAGGCTGTTGAAAGAGCCATATAGAATTATTTTTAAATTAATAATGGTTAGAATTGTAGGCTACAACTATCTACAATGTCAAAGAAAAAAATAAAAGAAAGAATTAAAAAACTTTTATTGATATTTTTTTTTTTTACATATTTGATAGTTTTTCTAATAGTCGTAAAATATAAATGAGCATGAATGAATTTAAAACAATCATCATTAAGATATTTATATATACATCATAAATATCATCCCTCAATAAATTAAACTAATAGTTATCTTGTTTTCAAAAAATTTTATCCAATTTCATTTAAAATATAAAATGAGTCTCATTTTAAAAAATATAAGAACATTCTGTTTAACGAAAAATAAAATATTTACTTATAAAAAACAAGTAACATAAAAAAAAATTAAAAAGTCAATTCCTACTTCTTTTCACTATATTGCAGAAAAGTCCTTTACAAATAAAAGTTGAAATTTTCCTCTTACATCTGGTGCCATCTATTATTAGATTCATGCAACTTAAATCTAAAAAACTAAAATTTAAATAAATTTAATTAATGAATTAATACTGGAAAAAACTGTATTAATATCATGTGTCAATCGCTACAAGTATAAAAAAAGTATTTGAACTTGAGTGGATGAATAAAAAGTATTTTATTAACGATTGAAAATTTGAAAAAAATATATAGGGAGAATGTGAACTAATAGTAGGAATTGAAAAAAAAAAAATGTTAAAAAGTCGCTTGTTAGAAAATATTTTAAAACAATTACTATCTTTATCTACATTTCATTTTTTATTCAATGATTTCTGGCATTTAAAAATATTTTTATAGCATTTCAAAAATAATTAATATATTTATTTCTTTCACATAAGTAGCAAATTCTGCATTTTAAATTTTTAAATTGAATCAAAATCAAATAAATAATTTTATATAGAAATTGGATCAACAATTTTAAATCACATAATAAAAGAATGTGATGGAAAAAAAATTCCTGAAATATAAATAATCATGTATCATTTGTTTATATTGATTAATAGATATAAACATTGATATTGTATATTAATAATGAATTAAATATCGGTAGAAAAAAAAATTTCATTGATCTATTCAATTTTTCTGTTTTCAATGATTTTAAATATATGTAACATTAAAACTATAAACCATTTTTATGTTTATTACAGTGTTTATATTAAGAAAATATTTTCAATTTTCGTTTTTCCAAAATATTACATAATTTTTTTAAATATTTTAACTAAAACATAATTCATAAAAAATAAAATTTCATATTAAAAATTATGTACAGTAAATTTATTTATATTTAGCATAAGAAACATTGAAGTTATTTATTTAGAAAATTAAAGTCTTCCTAAACAAAGACATCAAACAAAATCAGATATGAATGTTTAAGTAAAGTTTATAAAAAATTGCCTACATAAAATTAATGTTAAAAACAATGAATAAGTTGAATGTTTTAGTTGCGATATACGAAGTTTATTTGACGAAGAATAAACATTTGCATTGTATTTGTAAATAAATTTTTGTGTGTTTTATTTAAACAGTAATTTTAAAAATAAGGAGCTAATAAACATGTAGGAAAGCAACATTATTTTTTAAGAAAAAAATAAGACAGAAAAAAATAACAAATCTCAAGGATTATAACAATATAAAAGTACACAAAACAAAAATCTGATTTCACATTTTGCCGTGATTAAGATGAAGTATTTTTTTCATCTATCATCACAAACAACAATTATTTTCATTTTCTTTTTGTTTTTAAAGTGACGAATCAATTGTTAGTTGCTATTGTTATTGTTTTTAAAGCCTTAACATAAAGAAAGAAAATACACAAATTTTATGAATGTTTAGATGCATGATAAAATCTACAATTTAATTTGACAAAAACTTGTAACGCTTAATTAAAATTTTAACCAATTAAAAATTAGGGTAATATAAATTTTCAAATTGCATCAGCTTTTATATGAAGATATTCAAAACTGGAATGACATCCATATAACAGATTCAGCATTCTTCAGGATATATCACAAAGATACCAGCAACATACACTAAATATATTGCTGCTCCAGCGTATAAACTGTAAGTGAATAGGGGAACAACATTTGCTAACATGTGTTAAGGTTTGATCTTCAAAAACATGTAAAATTATCTCAAGTTGTAAGCAAGCAATCGGCCATCCTTTGGTAAGCTGGAAACATTTTGAGGAGAGAAATAAGATGTATGTGAATTTATGCCAATTCTGATTTACTAAATACGAAGGGACATGTTTAGGGCATTTCGTGTGCTCGAGGCTGGTCTCAAACTTACAATTGAATGTAATTTGTGCGCCCTTTACTGGAACGCCGAGTTTGGTTTGGTTTGTCGTTCTACGGTTCTTTTGTGCACAATTTAGGCTAATTAGGCCGGACCTACAGTTTAACATTGATTCCGAACCACTAACAAACATCCAAACGGATGCATTTTTAAGAAAAGCTCAACTGTTTGATTTAAAAATTGAGAATAGGAGAAAAAAGGTTTTCAAAAGCAGCTTGAGAAATCTAAAAGAATATTTATTAACTAAAAAGATGATAACTTATTTATAGCTTAAACAGAGATAACATGTTTTTATTGTATAGTAAATTATTAATGTTAGTAATATTTTAATGGTTCGATTTTCTAACCTAATGTAAAAACCTTTTTATGCCAAGAACCGTTTTAAAACATTTAAATGCCTATTCAGAATACGATTCCATATTTCC
The DNA here is from genome assembly GCA_021605095.1 of Caerostris extrusa. NCBI lineage: Eukaryota > Metazoa > Arthropoda > Arachnida > Araneae > Araneidae > Caerostris > Caerostris extrusa. The sequence goes on from BPLR01017375.1 coordinate 54,922, forward strand.
ATACCTGGTATATAAAAGTTTTTAAATTCCCTTGGTTACGATTATTGTTGTTTTATAAATAAAAAGCCTAGTTAAAAAGTTTAGTTTTGAAAGTAATCAGAACATTTCAGTAAATCAAACTTAGATTCCCTATAAATAGTTCGCAACAGATAATACTTAAACAAAATGGTCACATTTATTCTCTAATGCGAACTATTGCAGGATTTGTCCAAAATGGCCAACATTTCTCATTCTCTTGTCAATTTCTTGTAGTTAAATCCAGTTTCTTTGGGAAACAGAAACTTGTTTCCTTGCCAGATTCAAGCTCTGAAAAAACGAAAGACTCAAAATTTGAAACGAAATCCTATTTCCAAATCTGTATATTTTAAGACCCGTAATCCTTCGAATTCCAGCATAACGCTACTTTAGGATTTTATTTTGATGGAAACCCTTGAATAAAAACCCTCTGACTGTCTATGGAAGATAACTTTCGGAAAAATATAAGAATAACAAATAAGTATGAAAAATAGGAAATAAGAAACCAGGAAGATTTAAGTTTATTTAAGTTATTTAATCAATCATACCATACAATTATTTAGTTTGGTTTGTGTCACATCATTCTGAAATTCTGCTCATTCTAAAAAAAAAATTTGAAATAAATAGTTTAATTACAAAAGTTATTGTAGTAAAAACACAATGGAAACATGTGTAAAAACAAGATTAACGTTCTTATAGACTAAGGTATGATTTATATAAGAAGTGCAATTTTAAAACATTTTAATTTTATAGAAAAGGTTACATATCTACAGTTAGTAAATACGACCTATAATATAAAATATTAAAATATTATTTTAAAATACATTACATGTTTTCATTTTACTAAAAGTATTTTTAAAAAAATACAGAATCTAATTAAAAAAAAAATACATTAATGCAATTGATACTTTTTTTAAAGTAACTTTAGTGATGACACAGAAAGATACCTTCCAAATACAGCATATTTACTGCTTTTAAAACCCAATTGCCTCACGCGTAAGCTATAAAATTTTCAGGACAATTTTCAGACTATCTACTGTTGTTTTAACCAAAAAAATTCTAAAAACCGCCTGAACAGGCCATTAAATAACGACAGATTTTTACAACTACTACTACGTCAAGCAATGTTTTAGCAAAATTAGATCCACCGAACTTATTTATTATGCTAATGAAATCATCAGTGATTCTGAAACATTTTTATACGCCGCCTTATTTGAAGGGTATTACTTAATATTAGTTTGCTTTATAAAAAAAAAAAATAAACAAATAACTATCAGAATAATAACTTTAAGTCAGAGTATATTTGACAATTTTGTCTGGGGCAATGATTGAAGGGGTTCGACAGCAGTAAACTATCTTTCAGCACAAAGCTTTTATCCTGATAGAAACTCAAGGTAGATCGTTGAGTGATAGTTTCTATCTCGCTAAAGCAATAGCATTGTTTAGCGGCGTATCCACTATGGCGAGTAATTGACAACCAATCATGAAATTTCGCGGGCACAGCGGGTCGCTAAGGAAAAAAAAGAATTTATTGGTTAGTGTTGTTTTTCCGAGTAGACAATAAATCAAGACTAGATGACAAATTACACGATTTAACGCTGAATCGAAACTGTCAGTGAATTTACCGACACTTCATCAGCTGCAACTATTTTTCAATGAAAGAATTCTTGTTCGAATTCTTTTCAGAAGAATGACAGGATATTGATGCTTTTTTTGCTCTTTTTTTCTGATAGAAATAAACCTCAACCCCATGTTTGGTGGGGTTTCCGGTTTTAATATATTTTTTTTTTTCACTATATTTCTTTATTATTATTTTGCTGTTAGACGTGGGGTTTCCTTCTACCACTTTCTTGCGAGATGAGAGAATGAAACAGAAAGGAAAGAAAAGAAAAAAAAAGAAAAAATTGCCGACAAAACAGGAAGAGTAGAATAGATCTATTAATCTTCATTTGTGTAGAAGGCGAAGAAAAATTTTGATTTATTGTGAGTGGTAGAAATGAATATTTTCTCCGGTCCCTTTTTCTCATCCTATGACGCTTTGCATAGATTTTTTTGTGTTGATCTTACAAATGTCTTTTAAATTCTATTTCTTTTAGCGAATCAGAAAAAAGATCAACCTTTCTTATAATGCATCAGTTAGTACTGTAATCAATTGCAGGAGCAAAAAATTGTCCGCTTGTAACGTATATAATGCTTTTATGCAAATGATCTGCTGTTTGTTAAAATAAAACGAATGTTTCTTAAAAAAAAACATTTACTTTTGCTTTGAATTAACTGAATATTTTCCGTATCCATAGCTAAAGCATAGCATTTTATCCGTTAGAAACTTAAATATTTATTAATAATCTTAATATAAATTATTATATTAATTCAATATCATCCGCAATTTAATATTATCATTTAAATTTCATATTCATTGAAAAACATAAAAAATTGAATTTACTTAAAAGTGAATACCAATAAATTAGGGATATTTAGCTAAATTTCAGGAAATGTAAATTTAAGTGTTAATAAAATTAAATTTATTTCAGACTAAGGTATTATTTATATAAGAAGAAAATTTTATAACATTTTTCTTTATGTTGATACAAAATATTACGTATTTAAAAACTGCATAACACGTTATTTACTATGTATGGTAAAAATCCCTTGTATTTATTTCCTATAAAATATTTTTTTTTTTTAAGTATTACTGTTTTACAAACAAATATTAATTAAATTGATGCTTTCTTAAAAGTATCGTTTCCGATGACAAAAAAAGCGGTACTATTCGAATATAGCATATTTACTGATTTAAAACCCAATTACCTCAGGTTTAGGTTACAAAATTTTATTTTCAGATCTAATTAGCAAAAAGGCCCTAAAACCACTGGAGGGCAGTAAATAACGATAGCTTTTTACAAATGCTATGTAATAATTTTAAGCAACATTTTAGCAAAATTAAAACCACAGGACGCACTTATTATGCTAATGAAATCGTCAGTGATTCTGAAACATTTTTATACTCAGGATTTTTTATTTTTTTTGAAGGGTATTACATAATACTATTTTGCTTTATAGAAAAAAATAACGAAAGAACTATCAGAATAATAACTTTAAGAAAGAGAATATCTGGTATATTTTATATATATTTATTTTGACTGGAGCAATGATTGCAAAGGGTTCGACAGCAGTAAACTCTTGGGCAAAGCTTTTATCCTGATGGAAACTCAAGGTAGATTGTTGAGTGATAGTTTCTATCTCGCTAAGGCAATAAATAGCATTGTTTAGCACATATCCATCTACGGCGGGTAATTGACAACCAATCATGAAATTTCGCGGGCACGGCGGTTGCTAAGGAAAAAAACGAATTTATTGGTGAGTGTTTTCATCTGGGTAGACAATAAATCAAGACTAGATGACAAATTACACGATTTAACGCAGAATCGAAACTGTCAGTGAATTTACAGACACTTCATCAGCTGCAACTATTTTTCATTGAAAAATTCTTGTTCGAATTCTTTTTAGAAGAATGCAGGATATCGATGCCTTTTTTGCTCTTTTTTCTGGATAGAAATAAACCTCAACCCCATGTTTGGAGAGGTTTCCGGTTTTAATATATTTTTTCACAGAATATTTCCTTATTATTATTTTGCTCCTAGAACGTGGGGTTTCCTTCTACCCCTTTCTCGCGAGATGAGAAGATGAAACAGAAAAAGGAAAGAAAAGAAAGAAAAGAAAAATTGCCAACAAAACAGGAAGAGTAGAATAGATCTATTAATCTTCATTTGTGTAGAAGGACAAGAAAAATTTTGATTTATTGTGAATGGTAGAAATGAGTATTTTCTCCTGTCCCTTTTCTCATCCTAGGTGGCTTTGCATATGCTTTTTTTTGTGTTGATCTTACAAATGTCTTTTAAATTCTATTTCATTTAGCGAGAATCAGAAAGAGATCAACCTTTCTTATGATGCATCAGTTAGTAATGTATTCAGTTGAGGAGCAAAAATTTTCCGCTTGTCACGTATATAATGCTTTTATGCAAAGTTATTTAAAACAAATTTGTTAAATAAAACGAAAATCTTTTATCGTAAAAGAAACTTTACTTTTGCCTTGAATTAAGTGAATATTTTGTATCCATGCTAAAGCATAACATTTTGTCCGTTAGAAAATTAAATATTTAATATAATAATTTATAATAAATATTTAAGTTCAATATAATAATTTATTATTATCATTTAAATTTCATATTTATTGAAAATATAAAAAACATTTACTTAAATGTAAATACCTTAAATTACGGATATAACTAAATTTCAGGAAATGTAAATTTAAGTTTAATAAATTAAATTTATTTTAGACTGAGGTATTATTTATAGAAAAAGAAAAAAATTTTATCATCTTTTTTTTTATTTATACAAAATTTTACGTATTTAGAAAAATTAAACACGTTATTTACTATGACTGTGTGTTTATTTCCCTATAGAAAATATTTTTTTTAAGTATTATTGTTTTTCAAAACAAATTTTAATGTAATTGATGCTTTTTTAAAGTATCGTTTGTGATGACACAGAAAAGGTACTTTTCGAAAACCGCATATTTACTGGTTTAAAACCCAATTGCCTCAGGTATAGTTTACAAAATTTTATTTTTCAGATCTAATTAACCAAAACCCTAAACCACTGGAGGGCAGTAAATAACGATAGCTTTTTACAATGCTATGTAAACTACTTCAAGCAATATTTTAGCCAAATTAGAACCACGAGGCGTAACTTATTATGCTAATGAAATCGTCAGTGATTTTGAAACATTTATACTCCGCCTTATTTTGAAGGGTATTACATAATATTAGTTTGCTTTTATAGAAAAAAAATAAATAACTATCAGAATAATAACTTTAAGTCAGAGTATATTTTGAACAATTTTGGCTGGGGTAATGATTGAAGGGGTTCGACAGCAGTAAACTATCTTGGACAAAGCTTTTATCCTGATAGAAACTCAAGGTAGATTGTTGAGTGATAGTTTCTATATCGCTAAGGCAATAGCATTGTTTAGGCGTATCCACTATGGCGAGTAATTGACAACCAATCATGAAATTTTGCGGGCACAGCAGTTCACTAAGGAAAAAAAGAAATTATTGGTGAGTGTTATTCTTCTGGGTAGACAATAAATCAAGACTAGATGACAAATTACATGATTTAACGCTGAATCGAAACTGTCAGTGAATTTACCGACACTTCATCAGCTGCAACTATCTTTCATTGAAAGAATTCTTGTTCGAATTCTTTTAGAAGAATGACAGGATATCGATGCCTTTGCTCTTTTTCTGATAGAAATAAACCCAAACCCCATGTTTGGAGGGGTTTCCAGTTTTAATATATTTTTTTCACAGAATATTTCCTTATTATTATTTTTCCTAGACAGTGGGGTTTCTACCCCCTTTCTCGAGATGAGTAGGATGAGAAAGAAAAGAAAAAAAAAAAAAAAAAGAAAAATTGCCAACAAAACAGGAAAAGTAGAATAGATCTATTAATCTTCATTTGTGTAGAAGGGAAGAAAATTTTGATTTATTGTGAACGGATAGCAGGGAGTATTTTCTCCTGTCCCTTTTTCTCATCCTAGGAGGCTTTGCATAGTTTTTTTTTTTTTGTGTTGGTCTTACAAATGTTTTTTAAATTCTATTTCTTTTAGCGAATCAGAAAGAGATCAACCTTTCTTATGATGCATCAGTTAGTAATGTATTCCTTTGAAGAAGCAAAAAATTTCCGTTTGTCACGTATATAATATTTTTATGCAAATATATGCTATTTGTTAAAATAAAACGAAAGGTTTTGTTTGTGGTAAAATAAACTTTTACTTTTGCTTTGAATTAATTGAATATTTTCAGTTTTCGTTGTTAAAGATACATTTTATCATGTAGAAGTTTCTTAATTATTTATTAAAAAAAATAATCGCTTATTAAAGTATTAATATATTAATTTAATACTATCATAATTAATTAATATCATTTTAATTTCATATTTATTGAAAACATAAAAAATAGAATTTGAAATCTGAAATGTAAATATCCTTAAATTCAGGAACTAAATATTTACATTTACAGTAAAAATGTAATTTTAATTTTAAAAACAAATTAAATATTTTTAGACTAAGTTATTCTTTATATAAGAAGAAAAATTTTAAAACATTTTTTTTAATTTTAACAAATTTTCTGAATTTAAAATAAAAATACGTCATTTAATATTTATAGTAAAATTTGCTTGTTTTGATTTTACTTAAAAGTATTTTTTTTAGACTCTTTCCTTTTAAAACAAATTTTAATGGAATTGATTGCTTTTCTGAAATATATTTTGATGACACACAAAAAGTACCTTCTCGAATACAGCATATTTACTAGTTTATAGCCAAATTGCCTGAGATTTAAGTTGAAAATTTTATTTTTCAGATCTAATTAACCAAAAAGTCCTAAACTGCTCGAGGGCAGTAAATAAAATTCCTTTTACAACTGCTATGTAACTTCTTCAAAGCAATATTTTAGCCAAATTACAGCCACAGGCATACTTATTATGCTAATGAAATCGTCAGTGATTCTGAAACATTTTTAACTCCGTCTTACTTTGAAAGGTATTACTAAATATTATTTTGATTTATAGAAAAAAAGAAATTGCCATCAGAATAATAACTTTAAGTCAGAGTATATTTGGACAATTTTGGCTTGGCAATGATTGAAAGAGGTTCGACAGCAGTAAACTATCTTGGACAAAGCTTTTATCCTGATAGAAACTCAAGGTAGATTGTTGAGTGATAGTTTCTATCTCGCTAAGGCAATAGCATTGTTTAGAACGTTTCCACTATGGCGGGTAATGGACAACCAATCATGAAATTTCGCGGGGCACAGCGGTTTGCTAAGGGAAAAAAAAAAAGAATTTATTTGGGAGTGTTATTTTTCTGGGTAGACAATAAATCAAGACTAGATGACAAATTACACGATTTAACGCTGAATCGAAACTGTCAGTGAATTTACCGACACTTCATCAGCTGCAACTATCTTTCATTGAAAGAATTCTTGTTCGAATACTTTTAGAAGAATGACAGGATATCGATGCCTTTTTGCTCTTTTTTCCGGACAAAAATAAACCTCAACCGCATGTTTGGAGGGGTTTCCTGTTTTAATATAATTTTTTTCCCACAGAATATTTCCTTATTATTATTTTGCTCCTAGTGGGGTTTCTTTCTACCCCTTTCTCGTGAGATGAGCAGGATGAGACAGAAAAAGAAAAATTGCCGACAAAACAGGAAGTGTAGAATAGATCTATTAATCTTCATTTGTGTTGAAGGCGAAGAAAAATTTTTGATTTATGGTGAACGGTAACAGGGAGTATTTTCTCCTGTCCCTTTTTTCTCATCCTAGGAGGCTTTGCATAAGTTTTTGTGTTGATCTTACAAATGTCTTTTAAATTCTATTTCTTTTAGCGAATCAGAAAGAGATCTACCTTTCTTATGACGCAGCAATTAGTTATGTATTCAGATGGAGAAGCAAAAATTTTCCCCTTTGTCACGTATATAATACTTTTATGCAAATTTTCTGCTATTTGTTAAAATAAAAAGAAAGGGTTTTTTTTTTTTTTATGGTAAAAGAAAGTTTATCTTTTGCGCATACAAACAATATGGAGTGCTCTTCCTCAGACAGACATTCAAAATTTGTTTGACTCCATGCCACGAAGTGTAGCAGCACTTATTGCGGCGCGTGTTGGCTACACAAAATACTGATTCCGATCTCTTGTTATTGTTTGTTTGCTTTAAACATTTAATCATTTATTTATAACAGTACCACTCAATTGTGTATTAAATTTCATTCAATTATGACGATTCCTTTATAGTGTTGCAATTTTCACAAACATGAGTTTAGAAATGAGATGCAATTTTTATACAAAAAGCTCAACTGTTTAGTTTAAAATTTGGACCAGGGACAAAAAAAGATTTCAAAAACAGCTTAGAAATCTAAACGAATATTTAGAAACTAAATAGATAATAACTTATTTGTCACTTAAATGGATATGATATGTTTTTATTGTACAATAAAATATTAAATGTCAGTAATATTATAATGGATGGATTTTCAAAAATAATGTAAAACCTTTAAATAACATTTCTTAACTATTGTAAACCTTTTTTCTAATGTAAAATCTTTTATGCCAAATACCTTTTTAAAACGTTTAAATTCATGTTTAGAATACAATTCAATTCTTTCATACCTAGTATATATTGTTTTCAAATCCCCTAGTTACGACTATTGTTGTTTTATAAATTAAAAAAACTAGTCCAGTTCAGCAGTTTTGGAAGTGATCAGAACATACCAGTAATTCAAACTTAGATTCCATATAAACAGGGCGCAACAGATAATACGTAAATGATCCATACCTTTTAGTATGTAGAAATTAAAAACATGATTGTTATGTTAAACCAAAATGATAAAAAAAAAAATCATGATGGTGAGTGACTGAGAGAAAGTTTTATGTGCAATACAGGAAAAGTGTTATAAAATTTTAACCAATTTAGGATACATCACAGATATTTTATAAATACTTGATATTTTATAGACTCCACTGACTGAATCCATGAATTAAGAATGATATGTAATAACTACTTTTAAGATAAGATAGAAATCGGATGCAATTTTTACGAAATGCTCCACTGTCTGGCTCCAAAATTGAGACTAGAAGAAAAGGAATTTCAAAAACAGCTTAAATTTCTAAAAGAATATTGAGAAAATAAGCAGATGATAAAGTATTTATCACTTAAAAACAGTGATGACAGGTTTTTATATTACTATAAAATATTAATGTCTGTAATATTATAATGAATGGCTTTTCTAACCTAATGTAAAACCTTTTAATATCCTTCCTAACCTGATGTAAACCATTTTTCTAATGTAAAACCTTTTATGTCAAGTACCGTTTTAAAACTTTTAAATTCATGTTTAGAATACAATTCAATACTTTCATACTTAGTATATAATGTTTTTAAAACCCCTTGGTTACGATTATTGTTGTTTATAAATTTAATAAAATAAGCCCAGTTAAGTAGTTTTAGAAGTAATCAGAACGTTTCAGTAAATCAAACTTAGATTCCCATAAAAATTGGTCGCAACAGGTCATACTTAAACGAAATGGACACATTTCCTCTCTAATGCGAACAATTGCAGGATTTGTCCTTAAAATGGCCAACATTTCTCATTCTCTTGTCAGTTTTTTGTAGTTAAATCCAGTTTTTGGGGGAAAAAGAAACTTGTTTCCTTGCCAGATTCAAGCTCTGAAAAAACGAAAGACTCAAAATTTGAAACGAAATCCTATTTCCAAATCTGTATATTTTAAGACCCGTAATCCTTCGGAATTCCAGCATAACGCTACTTTGGGATTTTATTTTGATGGAAACCCTTGAATAAAAACTCTCTGACTGTGTGTGGAGATAACTTTCGGAAAATATAAGAACAAGAAAACGTTATTTAAAAACTGAACAGTTTCATTGGTTTAAATAAGTTTGAAGAGGGGAGATAAGAAACAAGGAGTCTTTAAGTCTTTTTTAAGTTATTTAATCGATAATACCATATAATTATTTAGGATGATATATGTCATATCATTTGGAAATTCTGCTCCTATTTTAAAATTATCTAATATTACTGTGTAAAAGAAGACCAATTGCCAATTTAAATTGACCGGGCATAAGGTATTTTAGTTTGCTTTCCTTTTTTAGGTTTTTGGCCTTATCTTGACATCTATGTGAAATTTAACGTCAAAATAGTCATTAGTATATGAGTTACGCTTGGTTTTGTGAGATGCTAAAAATGATTCCGGCGATTTTTGAAATGTATCTTAAATCGACTCAAAACAGTGTTCCCGGAGTGGTCTTTTGAGTTTAGGAATAGCCAGTAGTAACAAGATGCCAAATCAGGCGAATACAGTGGTTGTGGAACGATATGGGTTTCATTTTTGGCGGAAAAGTCACGAAGAATTAATGCAGTGTGAGCTGGCGCATTCAGTGTTTTCGGTACCAATCAAGAATTTACGCGTTTGAGGCCCAAAACATCTTTTAAAATGGAATTTTGATATTCCAACATCATCAGAAAGGACTCTGATTGTAAATCGACGGTTTGCAAGCATCAAATCATTAATTTCTTTCATCCTGATAGAAACTGAAGGTAGATTGTTGAGTGATAGTTTCTATCTCGGTAAGGCAATAGCATTGTTTAGGGCGTATCCACTATGGCGGATAATTGACAACCAATCATGAAATTTTGCTGGCACAGCGGTTCACTAATAAAAAAAAAATATATTGTTGAGTCTTATTCTTCTGGGTAGACAATAAATCAAGACTAGATGACAAATTACACGATTTAACACTGAATCGAAACTGTCAGTGAATTTACCGACACTTCATCAGCTGCAACTATCTTTCATTAAAAAGAATTCTTGTTCAAATTCTTTTAGAAGAATGACATAATATCGATGCCTTTTTGCTCTTTTTCTGGATGGAAATAAACCTCAACCCCATGTTTGGAGGGTTTCCACTTTTAATATGTTTTTTTCCCTAAGAATATTTTCTTATTGTTATTTTGCTTATTGTCCTAGACCTTGGGGTTTCCTTCTACCCCTGTCTTCCGAGATCAGTAGGATGAAACAGAAAGGAAAAGAACAGAAAAATTACCAACAAAACGGGAGGAGTAGAATAGATCTATTAATCTTCATTTGTGTAGAAGGCGAAGAAAAATTTTGATTTATTGTGAAGGGTAACAGGGAGTATTTTCTCCTGTCCCTTTTTCTCATCCAAGGTGGCTTTGCATAGGTTTTTTTTGTGTTGATTTTACAAATGTCTTTTAAATTCTATTTCTTTTAGCGAATCAGAAAGAGAATCAACATTTCTTATGATGTATCAGTTCTTTTTAATGTATTAAGTTGAAGGAGCAAAAATTTTCCGCTTGTCAGCTATATAATCCTTTTATGCAAATTATCTGCTATTTGTTAAAATAAAAGATTTTTTTGTTTGTTTTTTTTTGTTTAAGAAACTTTTACTTCTGCCTTGAATTAATTGAATATTTTCCATAATATTTTGCGTTGTTAAAGCATAGCATTTTGCTGTTAGAAACTTAAATATTTATTAATAATCTGAATATAAATTAATATATTAATTTAAAACTATCCATAATTTAATACTATCAACTAAATGTGTATTGAAAACATAAAAATAATATTTTCTTGAAATGTAAATATCCTTAAATTAAGGATATTTACATTTAAGGAAACATAAATATCCATAATAGCTGTTAATCTAAATCTACTAATAAATTACCAATATAACTTTGATACTAATATTTATAAATTTCCGAACTTATTTAAAGATGATAAGGATTTGAATGTTTTTTCTATTTTTTTCTTAAAAATGTTTTTTTTTTTTTAAATTCTATTTCTTTTAGCGAATCAGAAAGAGATCAACCTTTCTTATGATGCATTAGTTAGTAATGTATTCAGTTGAAGGAGCAAAAATTTTCCGCTTGTCACGTGTATAATGCTTTTATGCAAAGTATCTAATATTTGTTAAAATAAAACGAAATTTTTTTTTTTTATAGTAAAAGAAAGTTTTGTCTTTTGCCATGAATTAATTGAATATTTTTCAGTTTATCATTGTTAAATGATAGCATTTTATCTGTTAGAAATTTAAATATTTATTAATAATATTTTAAATTTAATATTATACATAATTTAATTCTAATTTTAAAAATACCCTTTTCTTAGGGATATTTACATTTATGAAAAACTGAATTTAAATTTAAATAAAATTAAAGTTATTTTAGACAAAGGTATTATTTATATAAGAAGAAAATTTTTAAACATTAAAAAATTATTAAGTAACAAAATTTTGCATATTTAAAAATAGTAAACCTCAAACTTATCGTTATCCCTTTATCGAATCAGAAAAAGATCAAACTTTCTTATGATGCATCAGTTAGTAATGTATTCAGTGAAGGAGCAAAAATTTTCCTCTTGTCACGCATATAATGCTTTTATGAAAATTATCTCATATTTGTTAAAATAAAACGAAAGTTTTTTTTTTTTTTTTTCATCTAAAGGAAGTTTTACTTTTGCCGCAAATTAATTAAAAAATTTCAGTTTGCGTTGTTAAAGTACAGCATTTTGTCAGTTAGAAACTTAAATCTTGAATATAATAATTTATATTAAGATTATTAATAAATTAATACTATCTGTAACTTAATACTATCATTTAAATTTCATGTTTATTAATAACATAAAAATATCCTTTCCTAAATATAAATATCCTTAAATTAAAGATATTTACATTTAAGTAAATGTAAATTGAAGTTTTAAACACAATTACAGATTTTTTAGTTTAAGGTACCATTTATATAAGAAGTAAAATTTTAACGCATTTTGCATAATAAAATTGCATGTTTTCTTTTACTTTGAGGTATTTTTTTTTAGGTTTCTTGTTTTCAAAAATAAATTAATGAAATTTGAAGCTCTCTTAACACATCTATTGCGACGATACAGAAAGGTGCCATTCGAATACATCATGTTTACTGGTTTTAAACCCATTTGCCCGAGGTTTAAGCTACAAAATTTTATTTTTCAGATCTAATTAACTAAAAAGTCCTAGAGTGCTTGAGAGCAGTAAATAACGATACGTTTTTCACAACTGATAGGTAAATACTTCAAGCAATATTTTAGCCAAATTAGAACCACAGGGCGTACTTATTATGTTAATGAAATCGTCTGCGATTCTGAAACATTTTTACAGTCCCCCTTACTTTGAAGGGTATTACTACATATTAGTTTGCTTTATAAAAATATATAAATAGCCATCAAAATAATAACTTTAAGTCAGAGTATATTTGAACAATTTTGACCGGGGCAATAATTAAAAGGGTTTGAATTTCATGACAGCTGTAAACTATCTTGGACAAAGCTTTTATCCAGATAGAAACTCAAGGTAGATCGTTGAGTGATAGTTTTTATCTCGCTAAGGCAATAGCATTGTTTGGGGCGTATTCACTATGGCGGGTAATTGACAACCAATCATGAAATGTCACGGGCACAGCAGGTCGCTAAGGGAAAAAAAAGTATTTATTGGTTAGTGTTATTTTTCTGAGTAGAAAATAAATCAAGACTAGATGACAAATTACACGATTTAACGCTGAATCGAAACTGTCAGTGAATTTACCGACGCTTCATCAGCTGCAACTATCTTTCATTGAAAGAATTCTTGTTCGGATTCTTTTAGAAGAATGACAGGACATCGATGGCTTTGCTCTTTTTCTGGATAGAAATAAACCTCAACCCAATGTTTGGAGGGTTTCCGGTTTTAATATATTTTTTTTCAGAGAATATTTCCTTATTATTATTTTGCTCTTGGACCGTGGGTTTTCCTTCTACCCCTTTCTCTCGAGATGAATAGGATGTGAAAGAAAGAAAAGAACAGAAAAATTGCCGACAAAACAGGAAGAGTAGAATAGATCTATTAATCTTCATTTGTGTAGAAGGCGAGGAATAATTTTGATTTATTGTGAACGGTAGCAAAGAGTATTTTTCCTGTCCCTTTTTCTCATCCTAGGAGGCCTTACATGGTTTTTTTTTTTTGTGTTGATCTTACAAATGTCTTTTCAATTCTATTTCTTTTAGCGAATCAGAAACAGATCAACCTTTCTTATGATGCATCACCTTGTAATGTATTCAGTTGAAGGGTCTAACATTTTCCGCTTGTCACGTATATAATACTTTTATGCAAATTTTCTGTTATTTGTTAAAATAAAACGAGGTTTTTTTTTTTTTTTTTTTTTTTGATAGAAAAAGGTAATGATATGGATGTAGAGATAAAGATATGATATAAAAATAGATAATAGATAAAAAAGATGGAGATAAAAGATAAAGATATGGAAGTAGATAAACATTTCTTAAGAATCAATTAGTAATGTATTGATTTTGGAAGAGCAACAGTTTTTTTCGATTTTCACTTAAATATATATTTATGTATATTATCTTATATTTAATTAAAAAAATGTTTTATGATAAAAGAATTTATTTTTCTTTTGAATTAATTGAATAATCAATATAATTAGCCCAAAGTAATGCACATACGGACCTTAGAGCAACAAACAAAAGTAGCCTTATCAAAAGCAATAAATGCAATAGCAATTTGCCATTTACTGCAATTTCGAGTTTAACAATTAGCAACTATGATAATATTTTAAATTATGAAAATTATTCTTATTTGTCTATTGTAATTAATTTATAATAATTATAATGATAGAATTTGATAAAATAAGACTAATAATAATATTAATTTTTTTTTAAGAAGTTTTGATATCGTTTACCTCTAAATGTCCTGGTAAAGTCAACTATTCCATTCTGAATAATCAAGAGTAATCTGTGAGAAATATGGATTTACGCATGAGATGCAAAATTACATATTGGAAAAGTTATTATAAAATGGCTCCAAATGAACATATCGCGTAATTATTTCAATATCGCTTAATTTGCTAGAAACGAGATCCTTCACAAACTTCCAATTTTATAATAGAGAAAATTTGGCAAACATCCTATTTAATAATAGAATATTTGTGCATTAAAAGCATATAATTAGGTATCCAGGTGGATGATAATGTAATGTTGATAATCATTATCCTTATTATGTAATGCTGATAATTGTTATCCTTGTAATGTAATGTTGATAATCATTATCCTAATATATTAATGCCGGTAATCATCATTATACTAATCTATTAATGGCGGTAGGCTCTGGCGTTGGGTATCACAGGTATTGGGTTCAAATCCCGGCTTTGCCCATGAGTGTTGTAGTGGTTCGGAATCCACTTTAAACCGTAGGTCCCGGTCCTAATAGGATCGTAGAGCGCTGCGGGGGCATTGTTACTCCGTGTCCGTGGCTTACCATCAAGTTACGCGCGCCCCCTGGGTAATGCAAAGTGAGTAACATCGGTGCAGCCCTTATGGCATAAAAGATCACAGTCTATTTGCCAGCTGCATTAGAAGAAAAAAATAATGCCGGTAATCATCATTATACTAATCTATTAATGCCGGTAATCATCATTATGTAATGCTGATAATCATTATCCTAATCTATAAATGCTGATAATCATGATAATCCTTATCCTGTAGATGTAATGCTGATAATCATTATTCTTATCCATTATTGCTGATAACCCTTATCATGATTCTGATAATGCTTAACTTCAGTAATGGGGCAAAAAACTGATGTTTTCCACATGTTATGGCTTTTAGCCATATGCCCTGTTTTTCGATTATGAGATTTTCAGTACGCATCTCTCATCAATAAACGAATTGACTGGTGTTTTTTTTTTCCATGTTTGTGTATTTGTCACAACTGGGGAGCGTTTTACTCGAAACGTCTGCTTGTGATATATTTTATATGCCATGTGCGCCAGTTATTTTCTAAATTGTGTATTCATAATTTTAAAGAAACAAAGTTAAAAAATAAGGTTAGCCTTTAATATTCAATTAGTCTCACAATACAAATATTAAAGACTATAAAAAGTTTCCATATTTAATAATTCTAAATTTGTATTTCAAATGCATAAATTATGAAGCAAGTATGTTAACCGGAAGCCAAAATAAATGAAAGAAGTTCCAATTATATCAATGATTTTAAGAAAAGATCTATGCAATTTTACCCCTTAATTGATGAAAGATATTTTGACTAAAGGTTAATTGATGGAAAAGACGCAGCCCTTTCATTAATACTGAAATTTACAATTAGTCATATTGAGAACTTTTTATTAATACTTTTAAATTAGTTTGACTATATTACACAATTGAAAGTACAATGCATAAATTAACTACCATGTACTTAATTTAGAAGGAAATTTTAATAATTTTCTTTTATTCTTATGTATCTTTGATAGTTCATTAATTTTGATGAAATGAGTTATATAACGTCTTCGTTAGTCATGTAGTTTCTTTATTTATGAGTTATGTAAGTTGTCTGCATTTATTTTACTTAAGGTTTCTTTTTCACACTAGATTACGATATACTATTGTTTTCATATCTTACAAAAACTTAAACTTTTACAGTATTATGAAGTACTTTAAAAAGGATGTATTATGAAATACGTGTATACTATAAGTTTTTATGCTGTCTAGACAATTCTTTAGAGTTTATAAACCATCATTTTAATTAAGAATGGTAGATAATTGATTCATATATTGCATGCATTTAAATATTTTATCAAGTCAAATGAATTTCTTAAGTTATTCATCCTTCTTTCTAATTAACAAAAAAATTTAAAAAAAAACAGTTATTAAATTCGTTACAAAATTTCGCAAATAGCATTTCTTATTGACTACTGATTACAAATGAAATTATGTATTAATGTAATATTTTAAATTAATTAAATAAAGTTAATTAATAACTTAATCTTTTTACTTTATATAAAGTTATCCTGGTAGAATTCTACATTTCTATTACATATAAAAGGCGATAAATGATTACGACATAAAATAATATTTTTGCATAACTTTTAATTGTCAACCAGAAATTTTATATTTATTAGTGATATTAATGTAAAAAGCATAATTGTATATATTTACCATTTGAAATAATTTTAATTAAATCAGACGTTTTATACCATGATTTTTTTCTTTAACATAATAATAGAAAATTAGTTATATTGTTCAAATAATTTTTGTCGATAGATATTTCTTATTATTAATCAGCGGAATTAAAAGTTTTATCTTTATTCTCATCCAATTTCCTTAGTACGAAAATATTCTGTTGTTCCTCTTTGATATTTTTCATCCATATATATGACAGTAGCGTTAAACATCATAAAAACATCATTTATTATATTTTTCTGCATATAGTGAATAAAGTTTATTTAGCATGAAATATTATATTTAATAAGCTTTAGCTAATAATTTCTAATTAAATATGACAATAATTAGTTGCAAATACTTATTTTTTACCATTGCACAAACATTAGAAATTTTTTATATTTCATCAGCCATCGAAGAAATATGTTGCTATTTTTAGGAATTACTTTTCCCATCTGTATATTATCAAAACATATATACAACTTGCGAATTCTAACATTCGTAACTATTTAAATTGAATCTAAAACAACCAAATGTAACATTATTTATTGTTGTATTTAAAAATTACCTAAATTTATTTGAAGGCAATATTTATTTTTAAATAATATGAGTTTCAAAGTTTTTATTTGATTTTGTGACCATTTTTAACTGGAATGAATGTAGGATAGTGCATTATTCTAATATTTATAAATTTTCGTCTTTCAATTTATTCATACGATTTTTCTTAAAATAAAATTCCTTATTGTAACTTTTTTTTCTTTTTAATTTTTTATGCTGTCTAGACTAGAAAAAAATTGAGTTAACATTTTATAGTATATTGCTGTTCTTGCATATGATTAATGTTTCTCATAGTAATTTAAAAGGATTTAATTAAACCATATGTAAATAATACAAAAATTTCATCAACTACAATAAAAACATTAAACTATTAAATATACTAAATTAATTATTAAATATACATATATCTTACAGAATATGCTATGTATGGTGCTACAACTTGTATTATTTTACAATTATGTTGAAATATATGTTTAAATAAAGGGTTTTCTTAAAAGAATTTAATCAAATTTTCCTACATAAAATTGTAGAGAGCATATTTTTACAAATATATGTTTTGAACATTGATATGTATTATATTTTTTATTATAGCAAGGTTGTATTTTCTAAAAATATGAAAATTAATTGTTAATTTCCATAAGCTTTTTTATTTTAAAATACATTGTTTCTACATACCTTAAGAGAACATTACTGCTGCTTATCCAATCTTAATTATATTTTATTAAAATGAACTCAGTGTTTTTTTTTTTTTTTTTTTTTTATTATTCATTTCAATTTACTTTTTAACTTAACGTAAAGCAAGCAAATGTAAACAGAGAACAATTTTAAATGAAAGATTCTTATTCTTCTTTTTATATGACATTTATCTTCAGCTTTTAAATTAATGTTTGGACTAACACACCGATTTTTGATATCAGTACTGAATATGAATGGCCACATTATTTTTATTTTTACAAAATCGTTAACTTTTTGAATTGCTAAGATAAACATTAATACTCTTTATCGGCATTAATTCAAGGCTAAAGAACTAGAATATTTTTTTTGTTGGAAGACTTTTCATTTTTCTTTAGCAAATAACAAATAATTTGAACAAAAACTTCATAATCGCCTCAAACGGTAAAGGTTTATTCTTCCGATTACAAATTTATTATCGTAAGAAAGGTTGATTTCTTTCTGATTTTCTAAAAGAAATGCAATTTAAAAGATTTTTCTAACTTTAAAAAATAAAAAAAAAAGTGCAAATTACCTTTGTGTATTTAATAATATTGTAATGGATATATAAATATCCAATTGAAAAATTTTTGAATTCTGTAATCATAATTGATATGCAATATACAAATTTTTTATAAAATTAATTAAAAAAATATGTATTTACTTAGAAACAGATATAAAATTATTTTCATTTTAAATGCCAGCATGTATAATATTAGAATTAACGATAAATGGATATTGTATTATTTTCGGTTGTGCAGTTGAATTGTGACTGGAATTATGGTTGGATTGAGACACAGGTAAGAACTCACTGCTTTATTTACACACTCACATATATCACATACATACAATTATAGACATACACTATGTAACACATTTAAAGACAGATTATTCTACATTCATGGAAGGATTTCAATTCTAATCAGAAAAACCCGATAATTAGGTTTGCGCGGGATGCTCGGAAAATAGTCTCCGGGTGAGAGTCTGCAGACCAGCGCAGGGTTGTGCAAAATATATTTCCTTTCGGTATGAGAGATTACAAACTAAACGTTTCTCAACAGTAGCGCCGGTGGTGCTGTACTTCCTCTCGGATGAGAGTCTCGAGGCCTACTGACCATTTCTCCTGAACGTCACAGGGAGCGCTCTTGCTGTGTATAGGAGGAAGCTCGGTTACAATATTAGGATTATTGTGGATATTTATATTTTAATTGATAAACTATTTCCCATTTTTAATAATAACTCAAAATCTTTCAATTAATTCAAAACAAAACGGATCCAATTTATCAGAAAACCTTTTTTAAATAAATAGAAGATAATATACATGAAATTATTATATACGTGAAAATCGGAAAACCTTTTGCTCTTCCAAACTTAATACATTATTAATTGAATCTTAAATCTTATCTTTATTCTTTAATAATCTTAAATAATCTTAAATCTTAAAATTATCTTTAAAAATCTGCAATCTTATCTATTTTCAATTCACTGAAAAACAGAATTTAAAAACATTTTTAAGATAAAACAATATAACATGCAAAGCATATTCATCTTCAAAAAGTACGGAACATTATTAATGTTAGTAAATATATTTATTGGTAGATTAATAGAAATTAATATATACTAAGGATATTTAAATTTCTAACAAAAATATACGTATGAAAAGTATTAAATTAATATAGTTTCTTTTACTAAAAAAACACTTAAATAAAAATTTTGAGTTGAGGAACCTGATGTATGTGAATTTATACCAATTCTGATTTACGAAATACGAAGGGAATGTTCAGAATTTTTTGCAAACTTGATACAAATGGGTTTTTTTTTCGTGTCGTCCAGTTCTTCTTTACCAGATTTGGATATAGAGTATTGGTATCCTCCAAATCGTATTTAATGAAAAGACTTTATTGCTTAAGATGGGTTTCCACCAAATAGTTGAAGACTGAATAGATTTGTCTTCTAATTGGGTGACATTCTACAACGTGAGATTTATTATCTGGTGAAAACACGCCTTTGTAACTTTAAATAGCCCCATAAATATTTGCTTTGTTTCGTTTTTAAATATTTCAATCCCATGTTTTTTATTAAACAAATACCATTCACTGTACAACTCCTAGTCTTTTAGTAAGTATAAATATAGCACAATTGATATGTTAAAAATGATAAAATAATCGCGTTGGTGTGGGACTTAGAAAAAGTTTTGTGAGCATTACAGGAAAAGTGTTATTTGATTTTAACCAATTTTGGATACGCAATAGGTATTTTATAAATATTGGATAGCTCTACTGACTGAATCCATGAATTAAGAATGATATGTAATAAATACTGTCAAGATGAAATTGAAATCGCTTGCAATTTTTAAAAAGCTAAATTGTTTGGCTTCAAAGTTGAGACTAGAAAAATAAAAGATGTCGAAAAACAGCTCAAAAAATCTAAAAGAACTCTTATAAACTAAACAGATGATAACTTATTTATCACTTAAATAGAGAAGACATGTTTTATTGTACAATAAAATATTAATGCCAAAAATATTATAATGGATGGATTTTCTAACCTAGTATAAAACCTTTAAATAACCTTTCTAACCTAATGTAAATCTTTTTTTTTTTCTAATTTAAAAAACCTTTTATGCCAAGTACCGTTTTAAAACATTTAAAGTCATGTTCAGAATACGCTTCAATACTTTCATACTTGGTATATAATGTTTTTGAATCACCCTTAGTTACGATTATTGTTGTTTTATAAATTTGAAAAAATAAACCAGTTAAGTATTTTTGGAAGTAATCAGAACATTTTAGTAAATCAAACTTAGATTCCATATAAATAGGTCGCAACAGATAATACTTAAACGAAATGGACACATTTCCTCTCTAATGCGAACAATTGCGGATTTGTCCTTAAAATGGCCGACATTTCTCATTCTGTTGTCAGTTTTTTGTAGTTAAATCTAGTTTCTTTGGGAAAAAGAAACTTGTTTCCTTACCAGATTCGAGTTCTGAAAAACGAAAGCCTCAAAATTTGAAACGAAATCCTATTTCCAAATCTATATATTTTAAGACCCGTAATCCTTCGAATTCCAGCATAGCGCTACTTTAGATTTTATTTTGATGGAAACCCTTGAATAAAACCCTCTTACTGCGTGTGGAAGATAACTTTCGGAAAATATAAGAATAGCAAAACGTTATTTAAAAACTGAATGGGTTTCTTTGGTTTACATAAGCATAAAAAGGGAAGATAAGAAACAAGGAAAGTTTAAGTCTTCTTTTAAGTCATTTATTCAGTCTGACCACATAATTATTTAGTTTGGTCTTTATCTTATCACTCTGAAATTCAATTCCTATTTTGAAATATTACTAGACTCATAAATGCTCCCCATAACACTCACTTTAGAATCAGTTTATAAATTATTATTTTTAAATAAGTTTTAAATAAATAGTTGAAATATTCGAAGAATTGACTTTAAAGTAGTAAACTGAGATGATCTAGAGATCTTGCGCTTGTATCACAGGCTTCGGGTTCAAGTTTCGGCAGTGCCAGGATGTTTGTAGTGGTTCGGAATTCACTTTAAACTGTGGGTCCTGGCTAAATATGATTGTAGAGGTTAAAGACTGACATCCCTACCCAGTAAAAAGACAACATCTATCTTGATTGCAGCCTGATGGTCGATTGACTAGCGCTCTGGCATTTGGTACCACATTCTTCAGGTTCGCATCCTGGTGTTGACATGGATGTTTGTTAGTGGTTCGGAATCGACGCTAAACTATAGGTCCCGGTCTAATTAGCCTGAAGTGTGCCCAAAATGACCATAGAACAACGAACTATACCCAAACCTTTCTTGACTCTACCAGTGGGCAGACAACATTGACCAACTGCGGGGTGTTACGCCAATGAAGAAGAAGAAAAACTCATATGAAGCTTTTCATTTATTACAAAGGTCGATGCGTTCAGATGCAGCTTTAACTAACAGCTAAGAATAACAAATTATTATTTAAAAACTGTGTCGGTTTCATTGATTTAAATAAGTATGAAAAGTTGCGATACGAAACAAGGACTCTTTAAGTCTTTTTTTAAGTTATTTAATCGATCATACCAAATACTTATTTAGGTTTATATGTGTCACATCATTCTGAAATTTTGCTCCTATTTTGAAATATTACCTAATACTACTGTGTCCAAAAAGTAGGACCAATTTTCAATTTAAATTTCCGGGAATATGGTATTTCAGTTTGTTTTTTTTTTTAGGTTCTTGGAACTGTCCTTGACTTCTTTGCGAAATTTGAAGTCAAAATATTCATTAGTGTTTGAGTTACGCTTGGCTTTGTGAGACGTTAAAACTGATTCCGTCAATTTTTGAAATGTATTTCCAATCGACTCAAAACGGTGTCCCTGGAGTGGTCTTTTGAGTTTAGGGAATAGCCTAAAGTAGCACGATGGTAACTCAGGTGAATACGGTGATTGTGGAACGATATGGGTTTCATTGTTGGTGAAAAAGTCACGAGGAATAAATAAATGCATTGCGAGATGGCGCATTTAGTGTTTTTGGTACCAATCGAGATTTCACGCGTTTTAGACCCAAAATGGAATTGACCAATCCTTTTGAAATTCTAACATCAGCAGCAAAGTCTATAATTGTAAATCTACGGTTTGCAATCACCAAATCTTTAAATTTTTGGACGTGACCTTCGTTGGTTGAGGTTGAAGGTCAATATGAGGGCTCTTCGTCTTCAATGCGTTTTCTGCCTTCTTTAAACTGTCTTTACCACTTCTAAAAATTTCTTACCGATATATTAAGGCTCACCGTATATATTCTGAAACATTCTATACGTTTTCTCAAATAAAATTTAACGCAAGTTCTTGCTCAATTAATTCAGACATTTCAAAAAACCCCGGAATCTGTTTTAGCGTCTCAAGCATAACTCAAACACTAATGAATATTTTGACGTCAAATTTCTCACTGATGTCAAGGATAGTGCCAACAACTAAAAAAAGAAAACAGTTGAAATAACTTGTGCACGGGAAATTTATACTGAAAACAGTTCTTACATTTTGGACACAGTAGTATGTTAATGTTTTTTACATGAAACAAAAAGTAATTCTTTACTATCAGTTTCATAAACAAATTTTATAAAGTACTAAAATGGATATTATAGTAAAAAAAAATATCTATATTGTTAAATATCTTTGAAATCTATAAGGGCTTTCTTAATACTTCTGGAAACTTAATGTGGTTTTATAATAAAGTTACGTTACATTGAAATTTTGTACAATATCAATTTTTGTGAAAAACGGTTAAATAAATAATTTTAATTACAAACACATTGTGGTGAAGACATAATGGAAAAATGTGTAACTGAAAATTAAAATTTTTTTAGACTAAAGTAGGATTTATATAAGAAGTACAATATAAAAAATTTTATATTATTTTATTTTTATTTTTAAATGTTACGTATCTGCAATTAGTAAAATACGTCATTTAATATGCTTAATATAAATTGCATGTTTTCATTTTATACTAAAATATTTTCTTAGGATTATTGCTTTCAAAAATAAATTAATGTAATTGATCCTTTTTTTTTTTTTAAAGTATCGTTTGCGATGACGCAGAAAGGTACCTTTCGAATACAGCATATTTACTGGTTTAAAATGTGATTGCCTCCGGTTTAAGTTACAAAATTTAATTTTCCTGATTTAATTAACCAAAAACTCCTAAACCACTAGAGGGCAGTAAGTAACGATAGCTTTTTTACAACTGCTATGTAACTACTTCAAGCGATATTTTAGCCAAATTAGAACCACAGGACGTACTTATTACGCTAATGAAATCGTCGGCGATTCATGAAAATTATCTGAAATATTTTTATACCCAGGCTTACTTTGAGAGGAAAATAAATAAATAAATATCAGATAAATAACTTTAAATCAGAGTATATTTAGACAATTTTGTCTCGGGAATGATTGCAGGGTTCGACAGCAGTAAACTATCTTGCACAAAGCTTTTATCCTGATTGAAACTCCAGGTAGATTGTTGAGTGATAGTTTCTATCTCGCTAAGGCAATAGCATTGTTTGGGGCGTATCCACTATGGCGGTAATTGACAACCAATCATGAAATTTCGCGGTCACATCGGTTCTCTAAGGAAGAAAAAAATTTTTTTCTATAGACTCGAGATCTCTATTTTCGAGTTCTTTATAGACGAGTATTATTCTGCTGGGTAGACAAAAAATCAAGACTAGATGACAAATTACACGATTTAACGCTGAATCGAAACTGTCAGTGAATTTACCGACACTTCATCAGCTGCAACTATCTTTCATTGAAAGAATTCTCGTTCGAATTCTTTCAGAAGAATGACAGAATATCGATGCCTTTGTTCTTTTTTCTGGATAGAAATAAACCTCAACCCCATGTTTGGAGGGGTTTCCGTTATTAATATATTTTTTTCTAAGAATATTTCCTGATTATTATTTTGCTCCTCGACCGTAGGGATTCTTTCTACCTTTTTCGCGAGTTGATAAGGATGAGAAAGAAAAGAAAAATTACCAACAAAACAGGAGGAGTAGAATAGATCTATTAATCTTCATTTGTGTAGAAGGCGAAGAAAAATTTTGATTTATTGTGAACGGTAGCGGGGAGTATTTTCTCCTGTCCCTTTTTTTCTCATCCTAGGAGGCTTTGCATGGGTTTTTTTTTTTGTTGATCTTACAAATGTCTTTTTAAATTCTATTTCTTTTAGCGAATCAGAAAGAGATCAACCTTTCTTATGATGCATCAGTTAGTAATGTATTCAGTTGAAGGAGCAAAAATTTTCCGCTTGTCATGTATAAAACGTTTTTATGCAAATTATATGCTATTTGTTAAAATAGAAAAAGTGTTATTTTGGCAAAAGAAACCTTGAATTAATTGAATATTTTTCAGTCTCCGTTGTTGAAGTATACCATTTAACTATTTTTTAATAATTTTATTAAAAATATATATATTAATTTAATATACATATTTATGTTTCTGTTGGAAATTTATTTTAATATCTGGTAATCTCTATTAATCTGCCAATAAATATATTTAGAAAACGTGTCATTTCACACAGAAGTCTAGGACTTCAACCTGGTTTTTTAAAAAAGAAAAAAATTGAAATTCCATAAGCCCCGCGAATTTAAACTGAAAATTGATCTAAATTTTTGGACACAGTAGTAGGAAACAAAAAAATTTATATCAATCAAAAATATTACTGTTACACTAATAAAGATACTAATATACATTATATCTCGTACCTTGTTTTTGAAACAAAGGTAGTTTGTATGATTCTTTTTATGTTAGAAATGTATAACATGGCTTTGCATAGGTTTTTTTGTTTTGAGTTTACAAATGTCTTTTAAATTCTGTTTCTTTTAGCGAATCAGAAAGAAATCAACCTTTCTTATGATGCATCAGTTAGTAATGTATTCAGTTGGTGGAGCTAAAATATTCTGCTTGTCACATATATAATATTTTTATGCAAATTATCTGCTATTTGTTAAAATAAAATGAGTTTTTAATGGTAAAAGAAACTTTTACTTTTGCCCCTTGAATTAAATGAATATTTTCCAGTTTTCGTTGTTAAAGGATGGCATTTTCTACGTTAGAAATTTAAATATATAATATAATAATTTATATTTAGTTTATTAACAATTTTATACTATCTGTAATTTATTACTAACATTTTAATTTCATATTTATTGAAAAGATAAAAATAGCATTTTCTTAATTATACGTATCCCTAAATTAGGATTTTTTTACAAATGCTTTTACAAATGATGTGTAATTACTTCAAGCAATATTTTACACAAATTAGAACCACAGGGTGTACTTATTATGCAAACGAAATCGTCAGTGATTCTGAAACATTTTTATACTCCGGCTTACTTTGAAGGGTATTTCTTTTTATATTAGTTTGCTTTATAGAAAAAAATATTCAGAATAATGACTTTAAGTCAGAGTATATTTGGACAATTTCGGCTGGGGCAATGATTGCAGGGTTTCAACAGCAGTAAACTAACATAAACAAAGCTTTTATCCTGATTGAAACTAAAGGTAGATTGTTGAGTGATAATTTCTTTCCCGCTAAGGCAATAGTATTGTTTGGGGCGTATCCACTATGGCGGTAATTGACAACCAATCATGAAATTTCGCGGTCACATCGGTTCTCTAAGGAAGAAAAAAAAAAATTTTTTTCTATAGACTCGATTTCTCTATTTTCGAGTTCTTTATAGACGAGTATTATTCTGCTGGGTAGACAAAAATCAAGACTAGATGACAAATTACACGATTTAACGCTGAATCGAAACTGTCAGTGAATTTACCGACACTTCATCAGCTGCAACTATCTTTCATTGAAAGAATTCTCGTTCGAAATCTTTCAGAAGAATGACAGAATATCGATGCCTTTGTTCTTTTTTTCTGATAGAAATAAACCTCAACCCCATGTTTGGAGGGGGTTTCCGTTATTAATATATTTTTTTCTAAGAATATTTCCTGATTATTATTTTGCTCCTCGACCGTAGGGATTCTTTCTACCCCTTTTTTCGCGAGTTGATAAGGATGAGAAAGAAAAGAAAATTACCAACAAAACAGGAGGAGTAGAATAGATCTATTAATCTTCATTTGTGTAGAAGGCGAAGAAAATTTTGATTTATTGTGAACGGTAGCGGGGAGTATTTTCTCCCTGTCCCCTTTTTCTCATCCTAGGAGGCTTTGCATGGGGTTTTTTTTTTTTTTTGTTGATCTTACAAATGTCTTTTAAATTCTATTTCTTTTAGCGAATCAGAAAGAGATCAACCTTTCTTATGATGCATCAGTTAGTAATGTATTCAGTTGAAGGAGCAAAAATTTTCCGCTTGTCATGTATAAAACGTTTTTATGCAAATTATATGCTATTTGTTAAAATAGAAAAAGTGTTATTTTTGGCAAAAGAAACCTTGAATTAATTGAATATTTTTCAGTCTCCGTTGTTGAAGTATACCATTTAACTATTTTTTAATAATTTTATTAAAAATATATATATTTTTAATATACATATTTATGTTTCTGTTGAAATTTATTTTTAATATCTGTAATCTCTATTAATCTGCCAATAAATATATTTAGAAAACGTGTCACATTTCACACAGAAGTCTAGGACTTCAACCTTGGTTTTTTAAAAAAGAAAAAAATTGAAATTCCATAAGCCCCGCGAATTTTAAACTGAAAATTGATCTAAATTTTTGGACACAGTAGTAGGAAACAAAAATTATATCAATCAAAATATTACTGTTACACTAATAAAGATACTAATATACATTATATCTCGTACCTTGTTTTTGAAACAAAGGTAGTTTGTATGATTCTTTTTATGTTAGAAATGTATAACATGGCTTTGCATAGGTTTTTTGTTTTGATTTACAAATGTCTTTTAAATTCTGTTTCTTTTAGCGAATCAGAAAGAAATCAACCTTTCTTATGATGCATCAGTTAGTAATGTATTCAGTTGGTGGAGCTAAAATATTCTGCTTGTCACATATATAATATTTTTATGCAAATTATCTGCTATTTGTTAAAATAAAATGAGTTTTTAATGGTAAAAGAAACTTTTACTTTTGCCTTGAATTAAATGAATATTTTCAGTTTTCGTTGTTAAAGGATGGCATTTTCTACGTTAGAAATTTAAATATATAATATAATAATTTATATTTAGTTTATTAACAATTTTATACTATCTGTAATTTATTACTAACATTTTAATTTCATATTTATTGAAAAGATAAAAATAGCATTTTCTTAATTATACGTATCCCTAAATTAGGATTTTTTTTTACAAATGCTTTTACAAATGATGTGTAATTACTTCAAGCAATATTTTACACAAATTAGAACCACAGGGTGTACTTATTATGAAATGAAATCGTCAGTGATTCTGAAACATTTTTATACTCCGGCTTACTTTGAAGGGTATTTCTTTTATATTATTTTTTTATTCAATGATAGTTGATAATGATAATGAATGATGATGAATGATAATGAATGATCATGAATGATAAATCCTGAATGATCATGAATGATAATGAATGATAGATTTTATTCGATATCCTGTCATTCTTAAGACTTTTACACGATTTAAGAATGATGTCAGTGGATATCGCAACTATCTTTCAATGAAATAATTTGTTCGAATTTTCTGGACAGAAATAAACCTCAACCCCCTGTTTGGTGGGGTTTCCGGTTTTAATATATTTCTTTTTTCGAAGAATATTACTTTATTATTATTTTGCTCCTAGACCGTGGGGTTTCTTCTTCCCCCTTCTCACGAGATGAGTAGGATGAGAAAGAAAAGAAAGAAAAATTGCCAACAAAACAGGAAGAGTAAAATAGATCTATTAATCTTCATTTGTGTAGAAGGCGAAGAAAAATTTTGATTTATTGTGAAGGTTAGCAGGGAGTATTTTCTCCAGTCCTTTTTTCTCATCCTAGGAGGCTTTGCATAGATCTTTTTTATTGATCTTACAAATGTCTTTTTAAATTCTATTTCTTTTAGCGAATCAGAAAGAGATCAACCTTTATTATGATGCATCAGTTAATAATGTATTCAGTTGAAGGAGCAAACATTTTCCGCTTGTCGCGTATATAATGTTTTAATGCAAATTATATGCTATTTGTTAAAATAAAAAAAAAAATCTTTTTTTCTTAAACGAAGTGTTTACTTTTGCCTTGAATTAATTGAATATTTTTCAGTTTCCGTTGTTGAAGTAAACCATTTTGTCTGTTAGAAACTTAAATGTTTATTCTTAATATAGATTATGATATTAATTGAATACTATTTATATATTTATGTTGGAAATTTAAATATCTTTAACCTCTATCTATATACCAATCAATATTAATGTAACTTTGATAATAATATTTATAATTTTCCATACTTTTTAAAAATTAAAAAAAAGACTGCAATGAATTTTCATCTTAAAAATGCCATTTAAAGTGGAAGAAGTAAATAAACTTTTCGCAAGTTTGAATTAGTAATGTATTCAGTTTGATAGAGCAAAAGCTTTCCTTTTGTCACATATATAATTTTATGTATATTTATCCTCTGTTTAATTAAAAAATAGGTTTTCTGGTAAAAGAACCCCTTTTTTTCCTTGAATTAATTGAATAATTTTCAGTTATTATTAAGAAAGTCAAATAGATTATGTATTAAATCATAAATATCGGTAATAATCATAATATTTATAATTCTGATATTATACATACTTGGGTTTATATTGAAAGTATTTTCAGATCTTTTACTAAATAGATAAATATTTTTTGTATTGGTTTTATAGAAAGCATCTTATTTTACATATCAATTATCGTTTTTTCTTTTTCCTTTCCCTTCATCATAAAGGGCAGTTTAATATGGGAACATTCCTACCATTCCTTACAGTCGTAGGAATGTTCTAGCATATAAATGTTTCTACCATTCCTTACATTCTGAATATTCCTTTGGGCAGGCTATGCAGATCTGCAAATAAATATTTTTCAAAGGAACAACTCTAGTTCACAAGAATTGTGGGTACATTGAAGATAAATTCAGAAGTTCACAGCAAAAGCTATTATTTTAGTAAGTTTCATCAACATATGTTATTGGTATACTGATACTAAATCTCTAAAACATTGCAAATTTCCACATTTATTCTTGTTGGTGACTTTATTTGTTTTTAAGAACAATTACATAAATTTTTCTTATCTTAGATATTTTATCTCAATGTTGTACTTAACAAGAGAAAGACAAATCTCTGATTCCTACCATTATTGAAATATCTTTTTTTAATTAAAAATGAATAAAAATGACAAAAAAATAAAGAGTAAAATTAATTTTTAATTAAAATTTATAAAATAGTTACTAAATTAAATGTAATTATATAGTTTAACGGACAAAAATAGCATTATTTACAATTATATTAAACAAAAATGTTACCTAAATTTATTTGGAAGCAATATGTATTTTTTTAAATAATATGAGTTTCAAATTTTCATATAATTTTGTGAACATTTTAAGTAGAATGAATGTAGGATATCACATTATTCTGCCATTTATCAATTTTTTTCTTTCAATTTATTCATATGTTTCTTTTAAAATACAATTCCTTATTGTAAGTTTTTCAATTTTTTATAGTCTAGACAAGAAAATTGAGTTTCAGTTAAGTAACATATTGCTATCTTATGTTAATTTAAACGGAAAAATTTGGTTGCAAAAATAATACTACAAAAAACTGCATCAACTACAAATTGGAAAACATTAAAGTAGTTAACTATTAACTATACTTACTGAAAAAATATCTAAACAAATATTTTGCTTATATTGCTATAACTTGTATTATTTTACAGTTATGTTGAATTTTTATTTAAATTAAAATTTTTTAAATAAGAATTTAATCGAATTAAAATCCTATAAAAAGTTGAAGACTACGTATTTTTAAAAATATATAGATTTTATATTGAAATAAATGGCCTGTTTTATATCATTGCAATGTTGTATTTTCTAAAAATATGAAAATTAGTTGTTAATTTCTAAAAGCTTCCTTTATTTTAAAATACATTGTTTATACATACCTACATACATTACTTCTGCTTATCCAATCTTAATTATGTTTTTATTAAAATGATGTCATTTTTTTTGTTCAATTCAATTTACTTTTCTACTTAATGTAAAGCAAGCAAATGTAAACAGAGAACAATTTTAAATGAAAAATTCTTCTTCTTCTTCTTTTATGTATCTTCAGTTTTTAAATTAATGTGTGGACTAACATACCGATTTTTGATATCAGTATTGAATATGAATGATCACATTATTCTTATTTTTACAAAATAGTTAACTTTTTGAATTGCTAAGATAAATATTAAAACTCTTTGTCAGCATTATTTACTAGAAAAATCTTTACTAGAAGACTTACTATTTTTCTTTAGCAAATAGCAAATAATTTGAACAAAAAATTCATAATCGCCTCAAACGGTAAAGGTTTATTCTTCCGATTACAAATTTATTATCGTAAGAAAGGTAGTTCTCTTTCTGATTTTCTAAAAGAAGTGGAATTTGAAAGATATCAAAAAATAAAAAACGTGCAAATTATCTTTGTGTATATAATAATATTTTAACGGATATATAAATATTCAGTTGAGACATTTTTGAATTCTATAATCATAATTGATAAGCAATATACAAATTTTCATAAAATTAATACAAAAAATATGTATTTATTAAGAAAAGGCATAAAATTATTTTCATTATAAATTCCAGCATGTATAATATTAGAAATATCAATAAATGGATATTGTATTATTGTCGGTTGTGCAGCTGCATTGTAACTGGGTGTGGTTGGGTTGAGACACAGGTTGAAGAACTCATTGCTTTATTTACACACTCACAGATATCACATACATACAATTATAGACATACACTTTTTAACGACATATTATTCTAGATTCTGGGAAGGATTCCACTTCTAATAAGAAACACCCGTTACTTAGGTTTGCGTGGGATGCGCAGAAAATAGTGTCTGGGTGAGAGTCTATAGACCAACTTATACGCAGGGTTGTGCAATATATGGTCCTTCTCGGGATGAGAGAATACTAACGAAACGTTTCTCAACAGAAGCGGTGGTGGTGCTGTATTTCCTCTCGGATGAGAGTCTCGAGGCTACTGACCATATCTCTGAACGCCACAGGGAGCGCTCTTGCTGTGTGTTGGAGGAAGCTCGGATACAATATTAGGATTATTACAGATATTTACATTTTAATAAATTAACTATTTCCCTTTATGAATAAAAACTGAATATTATTCAATTGATTTAAAACGAAAAGGATTTCTTTTACCAGAAAACCTTTATTATTTTAATTAAATAGAAGATAATATACATAAAAACATTATTTACGGGAAAATGAGAAAAAAATTTTTACTCTTCTACACTGAATCCATTATTAATTGAATCTTAGAAAGTCTATCTTTATTAAATCATTAAAAGAAATGTAATTTACAAAACATTTTTAAGAAAAAGAAAGATAAAAAGGCAAATCTTTTTTTTTTTTTACTGAAATAGAAGATAATGTGGTTAAAAATATTATATACGTAAAAATCTGAAGATTTTTTTGCTCTCTCAAATTGAATGCACTAATAAATGATTCTTAAGAGTTGTTTAGTTTTAAATGTTTGAGTTCAAAACACTTTTTAAGATAAAGAAAAACAAAAAAAGTAAATCATTTTCATATTTAAAAAGTACGGAAAATTATAAATATTATTATCAAAGTTATATTAATAAATTTATTTAATGGCAGATTGATAGAGATTAATAGATATTAAAGATATTTACATTTCCAATAGAGACATAAGTATTGATAGTATTAAATTAATATATTTATATTTAATAAGATTATTAAAAAATAGTTAAAAAGATTATAACAGAAAAAATGCAACCTTTTAACAATGGAAACTGGAAAATATTCAATTAATTCAAGGAAAAAAATAAAATTTTCTTTTACCATAAAAAAAAAATAGCGACAAGCGGAAAATTTTTGCTCCTCCAACTGAATACATTACTAACTGATGCATCATAAGAAAGGTTGATCTCTTTCTGATTCGCTAAAAAGAAATAGAATTTTAAAAGACATTTGTAAGATCAACACAAAAAAAAAAAAAACCTATGCAAAGCCCTAGGATGAGAAAAAGGGACAGGAAAA
Source organism: Caerostris extrusa (assembly GCA_021605095.1). Classification (NCBI taxonomy): domain Eukaryota; kingdom Metazoa; phylum Arthropoda; class Arachnida; order Araneae; family Araneidae; genus Caerostris; species Caerostris extrusa. Next base: position 87,529 of record BPLR01017375.1, read on the forward strand.
AATACTTCTTCCTACCGCTCACAATAAATCCAAATTTTTCTTCGCCTTCTACACAAATGAAGATTAATAGATCTATTCTACTCTTCCTGTTTTGTTAGCAATTTTTCTTTTCTTTTCTATTCTTTCTCATCCTACTCATCTCAGGAGAAAGGGGTAGAAGGAAACCCCACGGTCCAAGAGCAAAATAATAATAAGGAAATATTCTTAGGAAAAAAAAAAAAAGTGTATTAAAAGCGGAAACCGCTCAAAAAATGGCGTTGAGGTTTATTTCTATCCAGAAAAAATAGCAAAAAAGGCATCGACATCCTGTCATTCTTCTAAAAGAATTCGAACAAGAATTCTTTCAATGAAAAATAGTTGCAGCTGATGAAGTGTAGGTAAATTCACTGACAGTTTCGATTCAGCGTTAAATCGTGTAATTTGTCATCTAGTCTTGATTTATCGTCTACCCAGAAGAATAACACTTACCAATAAATTCTTTTTTTTGCTTTAGCAAACCGCTTTGCCCGCGAAATTTCATGATTGGTTGACAATTACTCGCCATAGTGGATACACCCCAAACAATGCTATTGCCTTAGCGAGATAGATAGCACTCAACAATTTACCTTGAGTTTCTATCAGGAGATAGTCCAGGATAATTTACTGTTCTATAACCCCTTCCCCTTCTAAAAATATACTCTGATTTAGAGTTACTATATTTATGGCTATTTATATATTTTTCTACAGAGCAAACTAATACTAAGTAATACCATCAAAGTAAGGCGGAGTATAAGAATGTTTCAGAATCATTGACGATTTCATTAGCATAATAAGTTCGGAAGTGGTTCTAATTGGGCTAAAATATTGCTTGAAGTAGTTATACACCAGTTGTAAAACGTATCGTTATTTACTGCCTTCAAGCACTTTGGGACTTTTTGGTTAATTAGGACTGAAAAATAAAATTTTGTAACTTAAACCTCAGGTAATATGGTTTCAAACCAGTAAATATGCTGTATTCGAAAAGTACTTTTCTGTGTCTTCGCAAATGCTACTTTAAAAAAATCGTCCATTGCATTAAAATATGTTTTGTAAAAAAGAGTCATTAAGAATACTTTATAATAAAATCAAAACATGCAATTTTTACTATAAATAATAAATGGCGTATGTTATTAGATTTAAATGCGTAAAATGTTGTACAAATATAAAGCAAAATGTTTTAAGATATTACTTCTTATATAATAATAGGGAATTTTGCATAACGTTTTTTATCGGCCGATATTTTTTTCTCCCTAGCGCGCATGCTCATAGGAAACACTATTAGAGATATGCATGCGCTATAGTACAATGTTTCCTATGAGCATGCCGGCTAGGGGAAAAAAACATCAGGCGATAAAAAAACGTTATCAAAGACTCTATAATAACTTAGTTTAACAATCTTTAAATTCGTTTAAAGTTAAATTTACATTTCCTTAATTTAAGGATATTTACTTTTAAGATGATGTTTTTTATGTTTGCAATAAATTGAATGATGGTATTAAATTACTTACAGTATTAAATTATTAATAACCTTAATATAAATATTTATATATTAAATATTTAAGTCTCTAAAGAACAAAATGCTATGTTTTAACAACGAAAACTGAAAATTATTCAACTAATTCAAGGCAAAAAGTAAAACTTTCTTTTACCATAAAAAAACCCTTCGTTTTTATTTTAATAAATAGCAGATAATTTGCCTAAAAGCATTAAATACGTGCCAAGTGGAAAATTTTTGCTTCCTCAAGTGAATGCATTACTAACTGATGCATCATACGAGAGGTTGATCTATTTCTGATTTGCTAAAAGAAATAGAATTTAAAAGACATTTGTAAGATCAACGCAAAAAAAGCCTATGCAAAGCCTCCCAGGATTAGAAAAAGGGACAGGAGAAAATACTCCCTGCTATCGTTCACAATAAATCAAAATTTTTCTTCGCCTTCTACACAAATGAAGATTAATAGATCTATTCTACTCTTTTCTGTTGTGGTGGCATTTTTCTTTTCTTTTCTTTCTGTCTCATCCTACTCATCTCTCATGAAAGGAGTAAAAGCAAACCCCACTGTCGAGAAGCAACATACTATTAAGGAAATATTCTTAAAAAAAATATATTAAAACCGGAAACCCCTCCAAACAGGGGGTTGAGGTTTATTTCTCTCAGAAAAAGAGCAAAAATGCATCGATATCCTGTCATTCTTCTAAAAGAATTCGAACAAGAATTCTTTCAATGAAAAATAGTTGCAGCTGATGAAGTGTCGGTAAATTCACTGACAGTTTCGATTCAGCGTTAAATCATGTAATTTGTCATCTAGTCTTGATTTATTGTCTACCCAGAAGAATAACAGTAACCAATAAATTCTTTTTTTTTCCATTAGAGAACCGCTGTGCCCGCGAAATTTCATGATTGGTTGTTAATTACCCGCCTTAGTGGATACGTCCTAAACACTGCTATTGCCTTAGTGAGATAGAAACTATCGCTCAACATAGTACCTTGAGATTCTATCAGGATAAAAGCTTTGTGCAAGATAGTTTACTGCTGTCGAACCCCTTCAGTCATTGCCCCAGACTAAATTGTCCAAATATACTCTTACTTAAAGTTATTATTCTGATGGCTGTTTATTTTATTTTCTATAAAGCAAACTAATATTCAGTAATACCCTTCAAAGTACCAGGTGTATAAAAATGTTTCAGAATCACTGACGATTTCATTAGCATAATAAGTACTCCCGTGGTTCTAATTTGGCTAAAATATTGCTCGAAGTAGTTATGTATGAGTTGCAAAAAGCTATCGTTATTTAAAGGCCTCCAGTGGTTGCGGACTTTTGGGTAATTAGATATGAAAAATAAAATTTTGCAACTTTAGGCAACATCTGGCAATTGGGGTTTTGAATTTTGCAAAATCTGGCAATTGGGGTTTAAACCAGTAAATATGCTGTATTTGGAAGGTACCTTCCTTTGTCATCGAGAAAGATACTTTAAAAAAGCATAAATTCCGTTAAAATTTGTTCTGAAAGAAGATCCTGAAAAATTCTTCATAATATAATCAAAACATGCAATTTTTACTATAAATATTAAATGACATATGTTATGATATTTAAATACGTAAAATGCTGCATAAAAATAAAGCAAAATGTGTTAAAGAGTTTTACTTCTTATATAACAATAAATTTAATTTTGTATAAACTTAAATTTTCTCTTCTTAATTAAGGGATATTTACGTTTTCAATAAATGTGGAATTTAAATGATGGTATTAAATTACTTATTGTATTAAATTATTAATAATCTTAATATAAATTATTATATTAAATATTTAGTATCTAACTGACAAAATGTTAGCTATTGGCAACGAAAACTGGAAAATATTAAATTAAAAGCAAAAGTGAAACTTTCTTTTACCATAAAAAAAAAAAACCTTTCATTTTATTTTAACAAATAGTAGATAATTTTCATAAAAGCATTATATGCGTGACAAGCGGAAAATTTTTGCTCCTCCAACTGAAAACATCCTAACAGATGCATCATAAGGAAGGTTGATCTCTTTCTGATTTGCTAAAAGAAATAGAATTTAAAAGACATTTGTAAGATCAACACAAAAAAAACCTATGCAAAGCCTCCTAGGATGAGAAAAACGACAGGAGATAATACTCCCTGCTACCATTCACAATAAATCAAAATTTTTCATCGCCTTCTACACAAATGAAGATTAATAGATCTATTCTTCTCTTCCTGTTTTGTAGGCAATTTTTCTTTTCTTTCCTTTATATCTCATCCTACTCATCTCGCGAGAAAGGGGTGAAGGAAACCCCACGGTCTAGGAGCAAAATAATTACAAGGAAATATTGTGTGAAAAATTATATTAAAACCTGAAACCCCTCCAAACATGGGGTTGAGGTTTATTTTTATCCAGAAAAAAGCAAAAGGCATCGACATTCTTTCATTCTTCTAAAGAATTCGAACAAGAATTCTTTCATTGAAAGATAGTTGCAGCTGATGAAGTGTCGGTAAATTCACTGACAGTTTTGATTCAGCGTTAAATCGTGTAATTTGTCATCTAGTCTTGATTTATTGTCTATCCAGAATAATAACACTCACCAATATTTTTTTCCTTAGTAAACCGCTGCTCCCGTGAAATTTCATGATTGGTTGTCAATTACTCGCCATAGTGGGTAAGCCCTAAACAATGCTATTGGCTTAGCAAGATAGAAACTATCACTCAACAATCTACCTTGAGTTTCTATCAAGGTTAAAGCTTTGGCCAAGATAGTTTACTGCTGTCGAACCCCTTCAGTCATTGCCCCAGACTAAATTGTCCAAATATACTCTGACTTAAAGTTATTATTCTGATGGCTATTTATTTTTTCTTCCTATAAAGCAAATTAATATTGAGCAATATCCTTCAAAGTAAGTCGGAGTATAAAAATGTTTCAGAATCACGACGATTTCATTAGCATAATAAGTATGCCAGTGGTTCTAATTTCGCTAAAATATTGCTTGAAGTAGTTATACAGCTGTTACAAAAAGCTATCGTTATTTAATGCCTTCCAGTCGCTTAGGACTTTTGGTCAATTAGATCTGAAAAATAAACTTTTGTTACTTAAATCTGAGGCAATTGGGTTTAAAACCATTATATATGCTGTATTCGAAAGGTACCTTTCCATGTCATCGGAAACGATACTTTAAAAAAAGCATCAATTGCATTAAAATGTATTTTGTAAACAAGACTCATTAAAAATACTTTATAATAAAATCAAAACATTTCATTTACTATGTATGGTATATATTGCGTGTTTTTTTTTTTTTTTAAATACGTAACATTTTGTATAAATATGAAGAAAAATGATATAAAATTTTCTTCTCATATAAATAATACCTTAGACTAAAATAACTTTAATTTTGTTTAAACTTAAAATTAAATTGTTTTAAGGAAATGCTATTTGTATATTTTCAATAAATATAAAATTTAAATGATTGTATTGAATTAAGAATAGTATTAAATTATTTATAATTTTAATATAAATTATTATATTAAATATTTAAATTTCTAAAGGACAAAAATGTTATCCTTTAACAATGAAAACTATAAAATATTCAATTAATTCAAGTCAAAAGTAAAACTTTATTTTCTAAAAGAAAACCTTTCGTTTTATTTTAACAAATAGCACATAATTTCCATAAAAGCATTATATACGTGACAAGAGGAAAATTTTTGCCCCTCCAACTGAATACATTACTAACTAATGCATCATATGAAAGGTTGATCTCTTTCTGATTCGCTAAAAGAAATAGAATTTAAAAGACACTTGTGAGATCAACACAAAAAAAACCTATGCAAAGCCTCCTAGGATGAGAAAACGGAACAGGAGAAAATAATCCCTGCTACCATTCACAATAAATCAGAATTTTTGTTCGCCTTCTACACAAATGAAGATTAATAGATCTATTCTACTCTTCCTGTTTTGTTGGCAATTTTTCTTTTCTTTTTTCTTTCTGTTTCATCTTCTCATCTCGCGAGAAAGGGGTAGAAGGAAACCCCACGGTCTAAGAGCAAAATAATAATAAGGAAATATTCTTTAGAAAAAAAAGTGTATTAAAACCGGAAACCCCTCCAAACATGGCGTTGAGGTTTATTTCTATTCAGAAAAAGAGCAAAATCATCGACATCCTGTCATTCTTCTAAAAGAATTCGAACAAGAATTCTTTCAATGAAAGATAGTTGCAGCTGATGAAGTGTCGGTAAATTCACTGACAGTTTCGATTCAGCGTTAAATCGTGTAATTTGTCATCTAGTCATGATTTAGTTTCTACCCAGAAGAAAAACACTCACCAATAAATTCTTTTTTTTTCTTTGGCGAACCGCTGTGCCCGCGAAATTTCATGATTGGTTGTCAATTACCCGTCGTAGTGGATACGCCCTAAACAATGCTATTGCCTTAGCGAGATAGAAACTATCACTCAACAGTGTACCTTGAGTTTCTATCAGAATAAAAGCTTTTTGTCCAAGATAGTTTTACTGCTGTCGAACCCCTTCAATCATTGCCCCAGCCAAAATTATCCAAATATACCCTTACTTAAAGTTATTATTCTGACGGTTATTTATTTTCTTTCTATATAGCAAAATAAGCTGAGTGTAAAAATGTTTCAGAATCACTGACGATTTTATTAGCATAATAAGTAAGCCCTGTGGTTTTAATTTGGCTAAAATATTGCTTGAAGTAGTTACACAGCTGTTGTAAAAGCTATCGTTATTTACTGCCCTGCAGTGGTTTAGAACTTTTTGGTTAATTAGATCTAAAAACAAAATTTTGTTTCTTAAACCTGAAGCAATTGGGTTTACTTCAATAAATATGCACAATTCGAAAGGTACCTTTTTGTGTCATCAAAAAATATATTTTTAAAAAGAATCAATTGCTTTAAAATTTGTTTGTTTCTCCTAAAGAAATAATTTATATTAAAATGAAAGCATGTAATTTTATTATTGCATATTAAGTGACGTATTTTGCTATTTGTAGATACGTAATATTTTGTATAAAAATAAAATAATTTTTTTTTAATTTTATTTCTTATATAATTCATACCATTGTCTATAAAAAGTCTTGTACTTTGATAGTTCGTCACACATTTTTCCATTATGCTTTTAATACAATTTTTTTTAAATTAAAAGTATTTATTTCAAATTTTTAAGAGACATTGGTGACATACAAAATTATCGTGTAACTTAACTTCTAACCCACTTCTTAACTTCTAACCGCCATTAAATTTCGGAAAGTATTCAGAAACCACTAGTAGTTTTCAAAGATATTTAACAATATATATTATTTTTTACTATAATATTCATTTTAATAATTTATAAAATATGTTTATGTAATTGTTAGTAAAGTATTTTTTTGTTTAGCTGATTGAATGTATTTATGTGAAACACATTATCATACGTTCCAATACGGAACCAAGAATTATATCTTAAAATATACATGTATAAGAAACGTTACAACAAATTTCTTTAACAGTCACCTAAATTTAATGTGTCATACTTACAACAATGAATAATAAAAATAAATTTACTAATAAATTATATTTTAAATAATATTTTCATGCTAGCTAACTCCGAGAATTTAAAGTTTCGATTTCTCTGGTAGAATACGCTCATTTCCTGATTTGAAGGACAAGCCGACATTAAAAATCGAGACATACTTTCTAGCATCGACTAGTCTGCCTCTTTGGAGTTTTGGAATTTTTATTTCCAGCTACACGTAATAGACTCTTAAAAGCCTTCATTGAAGACATTATTTTCAAATATGCCACCATTTTAATTTTTGGGCATGTCGAATAGCAGAAATTAATGAAAGTCAATTAACAAATAATAAAAATAAACACTAAAAGAAAATAATGAACACTGTCATTTCAACAATATTTTTTTTTTTTTTTTTTAAAAAAATTCACTACAATTTACAATTCTTGTTTACATGAGTCTTTTACCATTTTTTATCACTAGTCGACAATTAATTTCAATCCAAGTTTTGGAAATTTTTTGGAAGGTGCCCGTGTCTGGCTTCCAAATCGTGTAAAATAGCTTGGTTCAAAGCCACAAAAGTGTTCACAAATTAAAAGATTGTGTCTGAAAAGTCTGCTGGGAAAGCATTCAATAAATTTACAAGCCAGAAATTACGTCATTTTGTTCGGGCAAAGTTGATCCCCCCTCAAAGGTGCCAAATATGGAGTGCTTGTATATTATTTGGCTGCAATGTGTAGATATAGTGTACCAAGTTCACCCCATGGTTCTCTTCAATTAACGCTGAATTTATAACGCATCGATTTTTGTACTAAATAAAAAGTTATATGAGTTCATTAACGCAACATCCCCGTCGTGTGCCATGGATGTCTGTTTATTGGTATATTTCAAGACAGGCTAGGGTTCGTCAATTTACGGCAATTTAGGGACCAATTTGGGTTAATTAGACAGGGACCTGCAGTTTAACGTAGAGTCCGAACCAATAGCAAACATCCATGCCACTGCCAAAATACGAAACTGAAGCCTGTGGTACCAAATGCCAAAACGATAGCCAATTGGCCATCAGACTACAATCAAGATAGGAGATGTTGTCTTTTTACGGATAGGGATGTCAGTCCTACGCTCTACAGTCAAATTTGGCAAGGACCTAATGTTTAAAATGGATTCCGCACTGTAATCGTCCTGGCGCTGCCGGAACTCGAAGCTGTGGTACCAAGCGCCAGACCTCTAGATCATCTCTTCAGTTTTTAAGTTTATCTGAGGCCCTCTATTGTTAGATATATGAAACTTAAATCTAAAAAAAAACTAAAATTAATTAATTAAATTTAATTACTGACTTAATATTTGAAAAAAAACTGTATTAACATCAAGTGTCATCCATAACAAGTTCAAAAAAAATGTATTTGAACTTGAGTGGATGAATAAAAAAATATTTTATTAACGATTAAAAATTTGAACAAGATATATATAGGGAGAGTGTGAGCTAATAGAAGGAATTCAAAAAAGACTTAAACTTTCCTTGTTTCTTATCTCCTTTTCATACTTATTTAAATCAAGAAACCGATTCAGTTTTTAAATATTTTTGTTATTCTTATATTTTTTTCGAAAGTTATCTTCCGCACACAGTCAGAGAGTTTTTATTCAAGGGTTTCCATCAAAATAAAATACCAAAGTAGCGCTATGCTGGAATTCGAAGGATTACGGGTCTTAAAATATACAGATTTGGAAATAGGATTTCGTTTCAAATTTTGAGTCTTTCGTATTTTCAGAGCTTGAATCTGGTAAGGAAACAAATTTCTTTTTCTGAAGAAACTGGATTTAACTACAAAAAACTGACAAGAGAATGAGAAATGTCGGCCATTTTAAGGACAAATCCTGCAATTGTTCGCATTAGAGAGGAAATGTGTCCATTTCGTTTAAGTATTATCTGTTGCGACCTATTTATGGGAAATCTAAGTTTGATTTACTGAAATGTTCTGATTACTTCCAAAACTACTTAACTAGACTGTTTTTATTAAATTTATAAACAACAATAATCGTAACCATGGGGATTTGAAAACATTATATACCAGGTATGAAAGTATTGAATCGTATTCCTAACATGAATTTAAATGTTTTTAAACGGTACTTGGCATAAAAGGTTTTACTTTAGGAAAAAGGCTTATATTAGGTTATAAAGGTTATTTAAAGGTTATTTAAGGTTTTACATTCGGTTAGAAAAGGTTATTTAAAGGATTTTATATTCGGTTAGAAAATCCATCCATTATAATATTACTTACTCGTTTATTTCTGTTTAAGTGATAAATAAGTTATCTTCTATATAGTTTCTAAATATTATTTTAGATTTCTAAGCTGTTTTTGAAGTCCTTTATTCTTCTAGTCTCAATTTTTTAAGCTAAACGGTTGACCCTTTCATTAAAAATTGCATCAGATTTATTTTCTTGAAAGTATTTATTACATATCATTCTTAATTCTTGGATTCAGTCAGTGGAGTCTTTAAAATATATATTATGTATACAAAATTGGTTAAAATTTTATAACGCTTTTCCTGTAATGCACATATAACTTTCTCTAAGTCACTCACTAACGCGATTTTTTTTTTATCATTTTGATTTAACATAGCAATCGTGTTTTACTTCTACTTAATGAAAGGCATGGAACTGCATAGTAGATAGCATGTGTTTTATAAAGAAGATGGAAACGAAAATAAAAATGAAGCAAAAGCAAATGTTTCTGTGGCTGTTTAAAATTTCAAAGGTGTATTTCCACCGGATAATAAATTTCACGTTATAGAATGTCAGCCAATAGCAAGCCTTATCTACTGACCAATCAGGCTTCCGATCAGCTGCTATTCAACTATTTGGTGGTAGGGTATTCCATCACTTGATGAAATCTTAAACAGTTAAGTCTTTTCCTTAAATCTGAGCTGGAGGATACCAATACTCTACGCCCGAATCTGGAAAAGAATGAACTAGACGACTCGAAAAAAATCCGCTTTTATCCAGTTTGGAGAAGAGTCCCAAACATGTCGTCTCAGTTCACTACTTTAAATGCTTCAACTGTTTAGTTTAAGTTTATTTAAAAAAGCATTACTTTATAAACAGATTCTTGAAGGAGTATTATGAGAAGCATTTATGAGTCTCGTACTATTTCAAAATAACAAATAGAATTTCAGAATGATAAGACACAAACCAACCTAAATAATTATATAGTATGATTGATTAAATAACCTAAAAAGACTTAAAGATTCCTTGTTTCTTATCTCCCCTCTCCAAACTTATTTAAATCAAAGAAACCGATTCAGCTTTTAAATAATGTTTTGTTATTCTTATATTTTCGAGTTATCTCCCGCACACAGTCAGAGAGTTTTTATTCTAGGGTTTCCATCAAAATAAAATTCCAAAGTAGCGTTATGCTGGAATTCGAAGGATTACAGGTCTTAAAATATACAGATTTGGAAATAGGATTTCGTTTTTCAGAGTTTGAATCTGGCAAGGAAACAATTTTTTTCCCAAAGAAACTGGATTTAACTACAAAAACTGACAAGAGAATGAGAAATGTCAGCCACTTTAAGGACAAATCCTGCAATTGTTCGCATTAGAGAGGAAATGTGTCAATTTCGTTTAAGTATGATCTGTTGTGACCTATTTATAGGGAATCTTAGTTTGATTTACTGAAATGTTCTGATTACTTCCAAAACTACATAACTGGACTGTTTTTATTAAATTTATAAAACAACAATAATCGTAAGCATGGGGATTTGAACACATTATTTACGAGGTATGAAAGTATTGACTCGCATTCTAAATATGCATTTAAATGTTTTAAAACTGGTACTTGGTATAAAAGGTTTCTTACATTAGAAAAAAATATTTGCATTAGGTTAGAAAAGTTATTTAAAGGTTTTACACTAAGTTAGAAAATCCATCCATTATAATATTACTGACATTAATATTTTATTGTATATAAAAAGTAATCTAAGTTTAAGTGATAAATAATTTATCGTCTATTTATTTTCTAAATATTCTTTTAGATATTTAAGTTGTTTTTGAAATCCTTTTTTCTTCTAGTCTCAATTTGGAGCCAAGACAGTCGAGCTTTTAGTAAAAATTGCTTGAAATTTCTATTTTATCTTGAGATACTGTATATCATTCTTAATTCATGGATTCAGTCGATGGAGTCTATAAAATATATAGTATTTTATAAAATATCTGTTATATATCCTAAATTGGTAAAACTTTTATAACACTTTTCCCGTAGTGCACATAAAACGTTCAAGTCACTCACCAACGCAATTTTTTTAACATTTGTTTAACATAGCAATTGTGTTTTTATTTCTACCTATTAAATTTCATGGAGCTACATAGCAGGGAGTGGATAGCATGTTTTTTTAAAAAGATGGGATGGAAACTTATTTTAAAACTTTTTTTTTTACTTTTACTTGGGATTAAAATTACTTACTTTATCAATACTTTATAAATAGAATCTAGAAGTGAGTACCATGAGAAGCATTTATGCGTTTCGAAATATTTAAAAAAGAATAGAATTTCAGAATGATATGACACAGGCCAACCTAAATAATTATATAATATGATTGATTAATTAAAAAAGACTTAAATCTTCCGTTTCTTATCTCCCCTTTTCATACTTATTTAAATCAATGCAACCGATTCAGTTTTTAAATAATGTTCTGTTATTCTTATATTTTCCGAAAGTTATCTCCCGCACACAGTCAGAGTTTTTATTCAAGGGTTTCCATCAAAATAAAATCCCAAAGTAGCGTTTGCTGGAATTCGAAGGATTACGGGTCTTAAAATATACAGATTTGGAAATAGGATTTCGTTTCAAGTTTTGAGTCTTTCGTTTTCGGAGCTTGAATCATTTAAGGAAACAAGTTTCTGTTTCCTAAATAAACTGGATTTAACTATAAAAAACTGACAAGAGGATGAGAAATTTCAGCCATTTAAGGACAAATCCTGCAATTGTTCGCATTAGAGAGGAAATGTGTCCATTTCGTTTAAATATTATCTGTTGCGACCCTATTTATGAGGAATCTAAGTTTGATTTACTGAAATGTTCTGATTACTTCCAAAACTGCTTAACTGGACTATTTTTCTTATAATTTATAAAACAACAATAATCGTTATCATAGGGATTTTGAAAACATTATATACCAGGTATGAAAGTATTGAATAGTTGTATTCTAAACATGAATTTAAATGTTTTAAAACAGTACTTGGTATAAAAGGTTTTACATTAGAAAAAATTTTTACATTAGGTTAGAACAGTTATTTAAAGTTTTACACTAGGTTAGAAAATCCATCCATTATAATATTACTGGCATTAATATTTTATTGTAATATAAAAAGTAATTTAAGTTTAAGTGATAAATAATTTATCGTCTATTTATTTTCTAAATATTCTTTTAGATATTTATGCTGTTTTGGAATCCTTTTTCTTCTAGTCTTAATTTTGGAGCCAGACAGTCGAGCTTTTAGTAAAAATTGCTTAAGATTTCTATTTTATCTTGAGAATATTTATTACATATCATTCTTAATTCATGGATTCAGTCAGTGGAGTCTATAAAATATCTAGTATTTATAATATATCTGTTATGTATCCTAAATTGTTAAAATTTTATAACACTTCTCCTGCAATGCATATAAAAATTTCTCTAAGTCACTCACCAACGCGATTATATTAATATATCACATGTGTTTTATTTATACCTACTGGAAGGCAAGAAGTTGCATAATGGATAACATGAGTGAATAACAAGATGGGAACGAAACCTCAAAAAAGGAATTCAAAACAAATACTTCCGTGTCTATTTAAAATTACCAAGGTGTGTTTTAACCAGATAATAAATCCCACGTTGTAGAATGTTCAGCCGTTTGGAAGGCTAATCTATTCAGTCTTCAACTATTTGGTGGAAACCCATCTTAAGCAATAAAGATTTTCATTAAACGCGAGCTGGAAGGTACCAATACTCTACATCCAAATCTGGTAAAGAATGAACAGTTCGACACGAAAATACCCACATGTCAAGTTTGTAGAAAAGTCGTAAACATATCCCATCATATTTCGTAAATCAGAATTAGTATAAATCCACATATATCTGGTTTCTCAACTCAAATGTTTCCCAGCTTATCCTAGGATAGCTAATTGCATATTCGCAACATAATTTTACTTGTTTTTTAGATATCAAACATTAACGCATATTTAACATAACAATTGTGTTTTACTTCTTTCTAATAAAATGCATGAAACTGAACAATGGTCAGCATATTTTTTTTAAATAAAATTGCATCAAAACCTTAAAAAGAAGGTAAAGCAAATATTTCTGTGTATTTAAAATTTCAAAGGTGTGTTTCCACCGGATAATAAATCTCACGTTGTAGAATGTCAGCTAATAGGAAACATAATCTACTGACCAATCAGGCTTTCGATCTGCTCGTATTTAACTATTTGGTGGAAAACCCTCCATTACCTGATGGAAAATCTTAAGCAGTTAAGTCTTTTCATTAAATCTGAACTGGAGGACACCAATACCCAACTTCGAATCTGGGAAGCTGCCTGATGGCCAAATGGCTAACATTCTGACCTTTGGTACCACAGGCTTCATCCTGGCCTGGATGTTTGCGAGTGGTTCGGAATCCACGTTAAGCTGTAGGTTACAGTCCAAATAGCCTAACTTTGTGCACAAAATGACCGTAGAAGCGACAAACAAAACTGAATCTGGGAAATAATGAACTGGAAGACACGAAAAATTCCGATTCTATCCAGTTTGGAGAAAAGTCTTAAATGCGAGGAAAATATTTTTTTTTATTTCCATTACTATTTAAAATAAAATGTAAAAAATTATAATATACAGGTTATTCACGCTGTTCAAAAAAGTTGAATTGAACCTCCGCGACTATAATAAACTAAATTTACTTCAGACTTTACTCCCAATGTATCATTCTAAAAACTACCAACGCACAATCAATATAAACGAAATTTGCTGTTGTTGTTACGTATGACCTTATTGGAACTCAATCCTTACAAATTTGGCCACCTACCGTAGAAACAAAAGGAATATATTAACAAATCAAAATTACAAAGGGAAAAGACCAGACATTCTTAACAAAAACGACCAAACAATTAAATAACAATTAAAACAATTAAAAACAAATTAAATAATCTAAAGATAAAATTTTAAAAAAGCTAGAAGCAGCATACGGAATTTATTGTGATCAAAACATGTTTTCTCATGCCCTCCAGTAGCGCCTGATCGCCAAATGGCTAGCGTTCTGGCCTTTGTTATCCCAGACTTCAGGCTTGAATCCTGGTTGTGAGATGGATGTTTGTGAGTGGTTCGAAAGCACTTTAAACTGTAGGTCCCGGTTTGTTTCGCCCTCACGTGCACAAGATGACGGTAGAGCGACAAACCACACCAAACAGGCCCTCCAGTAAAGAGCACACGAATCACCATTATGTTGTACGTTAGTCTAATCCTGAGCAAATGAAGTCCTAAACATGTCCTTCGTATTTCCTAAATCAGAATCGGTATAAATTCGCATACTATATCTGATTTCTCTTCTCAAAGTTTTTCGTGACCTCTCTGGCCAATTGACTAGTGCTCTGCCCTTTAGTACCATAGGTTTCAGGTTCGAATCCTGGCTGTGGCATGAATGTTTGTTCGGAATCCCCATTAAAATGTAGATCTCTGTCTAGTTATCCTAAACTGTGCACAAAATGACCGTAGAGCGACAAACCAAACCAAGACTAACCATCATTTATTTATTTGGAGATCAAACCACAATGTATGTTAGCTAAATGCCTATTCACTTTTAGTTTATGTACTACTTTAGTTGTGCGAAACTGATGCAGTGCGGTGTAGCAGATCTCTTTGTGATGTATCCAGAATAATGCTGAATCTGCTATATGTATGTCATTCCAGTTTCGAATGTCATATAAAACTCCTGACATTTAAAATTAATATTATCCTAATTTTTAATTGGTTAAAATTTTAATTTAAATTTACAAAACTTTTGTAATTCTTAAGTGCACATTTTTTCATATATCTAACATATATAAAATTTGTACATTTACAGTTATAAGTTAATTTGTACATTTTGTACATTTACAGTTATTTGTACATTTGTACAGTTAAAGCTTATAAAACAATAACAATGGCAACTCACAATTGATTCGTCACTTTAAAACAAAAGAAAATGACAAATAATTGTTGTTTGTGATGATAGATGAAAAAATATTTCATCTTAATCCCTGCAAAATGTGAGATCAGATTTTTGTTTTGTGTACTTTATATTGTTGTAATCCTAGGAGATTTATTACTTTTTGTATCTTATTTTTTTAAAAAATGAGTGATGCTTTCCTAAATGTGTGTTAGCTCCGTAATTTTAAAATTGTAAATAATATTTTTTGCCTTTTATTTAAACAAGTACAATGCAAATGTTTGTTCTTCGTCAAATAACCTTCGTATATTGCATCTAAAACACTCAACTTATTCATGATTTTTAACAGAAATTTTAGATAGATAATTTTTTTTAGACTTTACTCAACTATCCGTATCTGATTTTATTTGATGTCTATGTTTAGGAAGACTTAACTTTCTAAATAAACAATTTAAATGTTGCTTGTAGTAAATATAAATAAATTTACTGCACATAATTTTTAATATAAAATATTTTTTATGAATTTTGTTTTAGTTAAGATATTTCAATTAAATATATATATTTTTTTTGGAAGAAAACAAAATCAGATTTTTTTTTAATATAAATAATGTAACAAACAAAAATCGATTAATAGTTTTAAATGCTGTATATTTAAAATTATTGAAAATAAAAAAAATGAGTAAATCAAGGAATTAATTCTTAACTGATTCATTATTAATATAATAACTCACATAAAATATCAATATTTATTTTAAAGTCAATAAAAGCAAGAATATGGAATTTTATAATGTCCAAAGATTTATTATTAGTATACCAATAACGTATGTTGAAGAATCTTAACTAAAATAATAGCTTTTGCTGCTGGACTTTTGAATTCATCTTCAATGTACCTACAATTCTTGTGAACTAGAAAATCAACCCTATGAAAATATTTATGGGCATATCATAATAGCATGTTCAAAGAAATTTTCAGAATGTAAGGAATGGTAGGAACATTCCTATCACTGTAAGAAATGGTAGGAATGTTCCCATATTAAACTGCCCTTTATAATAATCTAAGTCAGAACACCATCAAGATAGACCTTAGACTCTATATATCCCCTTAACATAAAAAGCAATTACTCTCACACCTCCAGGAAAGAATGCATTTCATGGCCAAACAACTACATTAAGATTAAAAGCAGTTTATAAAAATGAAACCAATCACTTTTGGGGGAGCGGGGGCGGATTGCAGTTATCAGATTCGGAACCAAATAAAGGTTACTTTAGACTTTGACTCTGTTGTTGTTTCTTATCCCACTTGGTAGACAGCAATATCTAGACCAAGTCCAAGAATCCGTATGCTCTCATGGAAGAAGGGAAAGGTGGGGCAGCTTCTGTTTTGATGAGCCACAAGTAGGCAGAAGTCTGATTTGGCTCCGTGATGCTGAAGAAGGAGGACAGGACAGGACAGGAGAGGATTTTTAATGGGAAGTAACCTGCATTTGTGTATCGTACGGGTGAAAACCCGGGAAACTCCTACAAGGTATTCCGACACGCGATTAAGTCTTCTCATTATTTGAAACAGTGTCTACATGAAGGTATTGTAGACACTGTTTGACGGTGACGAACACTGACGGTGTTTTTGTACAGTGTCTACAGCGGTTCGGAACCCACTTAAAACCATATATCAGTCTAATATGACTGTAGAGTGTAGGGCTGAAAACCCTACCCAATAAAAAGATAACATCTCTGTCTCTGATAACATCTGTCTCGAAATCTGCCAGTAGGACCCACCATGAGGATGTTCCGCCACTGATGATGATTATGATTATGCCTACAACAAAAGCGCTAACGGATTGAATCGCCGCCTATTGCTCACCAGCGGGAACGTTGCCATTGAGCCACGGACTGAGCTTACTTTAGACTCTAGATGTCTCCCCAACACAGTATACAGTTTCTCGCACAACCAGGAAATATAGATCAAGCGATGTTAATATTAAAATTTATCTAAAAAACAGTAACAGTAAACTTTTAAGATTTTTTATGGTAATAGGATTTAGAACTAAACCAAGACAGATTTTAGATAGATATCGTCATAACACATGCGATTTTTCATTGCAAGAAAAGTATGCAATTCTTGTCTCACAGCCACATCAAGATTAAAATTGGCTCACAGAACTGAAGAAGCATTCACTTTTATTGATGTTAGCCACTAGCTTGTAGAAAGGTTTGAATCCAATGTTGATAACGGGCATTACACTAATAGCTTTATCAAATCACAAGATTCAGGCAGATATTATCAGAGCTCGTGATATTTCATATCTACAGTCATATTACTTATTGGCTGTTTTAAAATTAACCCCGTACCATGTATTTTTTATAACATTCCTCTACAAAAGAGCTTGGGTTTGTTTTGTTGCTCTACAGTTATTTTTTGCACAGTTTAGACTAATTAGACCGAGACCTACAGTTAACGTGATTATTCCAAGCCACTTACGACTATCCATGCCACCGCCGAGATTCGAATCTGAGTCATGTAGTACCGTAGGTCAGATTGCTTGTCAATTGGCCATCAGGCTATCTGTCTGCAATAGAAATATTAAAGCTTTTTTAAATTTTTTTGCAAAATTATAATTAATTTTATAATTTTTTATAATTTATTTTTAAATTATCTACATTACTAGTGAATATAAGTAAAAAATTTTTGAAAATTCGAGATCTATTCGTTAAACCTTACATCAATTTTATACTAAAAAGATATAGCTAGAATTTATTTTTTTGCCACTACGTTTTTTAAAGGGAATATATTTTACGGATGGGTCAAATAATTAAAAAGGAAAATACAAAAAACGAGATTCAGTCATATGATCGGTTTTAAAGATTAATTTTCATTGAAGTTGATCTAGAAAAAAATGTTTTCGTAAATTTTGTTTATTTTAGCTCTCATTTGAATTCATTTAAAAATCAAATTAATATAATAAAATAAAGTCAGCAAAAGCAAATTTATAATAAATAGGTAAAAATGTTTCATATTTTGTAATTTGTAAGACCTTCATTTATTATTTATTAATATTTTTTGATCATTTTTTCGCGATTTAATTTACATATTTTTGTAGTAATATTTAGTTAGTAATTTATTCATGTAATGAAAGTAAATGTAAAAGGTGTAAAAAGGATACATTATTTATAATTTAATTATCAGTATTGTGCCATTTTCAGACATAGCAAACTCATATAATTCCTCCAAATTTTATTTTTTCTAATAAATATGAAATAACAAAACTTCGTAGCAAATTTTAAAGTTATTTATCAGAGTTATTATCAGAAGAGAAATTATAAGGGCAATTTATTTTGTAGTGCCTGTTTTTAAATTTCATCAATTGTATTGCATGATACCACAAAAAGAGAACCTTATAAATGAAAGAGCACATGCAATAAGTGGCCTATAAACGTTGAGTGGACTATTTTACAATATCTTAATTGAACAGTTTCTATTGTGTTCATCCATCAGAAAATGAAGAATCGAAATACAACATAACAACAATTCCTATACTAACGATTGAGCAGTTTTACTGTTTTTTGGTTCGCCTGTTATAGACATAATACTATTATTTTTCAAATTTTGTAGAATTTAGACAATCTATAAGAATTTATAAGAGCGGTTTTTTTTTTTTTTTTATTGTATTTTATCAAAGTTCATTTTATTTTTCGTGTACTTTTATGTTATCTCGAGTTTTAAAATTGTACTTTATTAACCTAATAAGATACAAGAAATTTACTGTCATTTTTAAAAATATTTATTTTTTTTTAACTGAGTTAATTTGTTACTGCTGTTCTAATGCAGATGGCAATAGAGAGACAGTTAACCTTTATGACATAGGCAAGGGCTGCAGCGCTGTTACTCATTTAGCACTACCAAAGGATACGCGTATAGCTTGAAGATATGCAACGGATGCGAGTAACCCTCCCCCCACAACGCGTCTACGATAATATTAGACCGGGGCTTACTTTTTAAAGTGGATTTCGAACCACTACAAAAAAAATCCATAGCACCGCCGGGACTCGAACCCGAAATCTGTTGTACCCGGCTTCAGAGCGCCTGCTACTCGGCCATCAGGTCCCTAATTTTGTTACCAGTATGACATATTTGAGCAGTATCAGCCTTATCAAATTAAGCAAACATGTTGCTTGGTAGAATATGATGCTTTTTGAAGATTATCGATACAATGTACTTGCATTTTAAAATATAATAAAATTCATTTTTTCACTTCCTACCTCAGCCTATGGATTTCGCATGTCTATCACATAGGCTTTCGGAAACAGAGCTCCCCCATTTTTGGGAAACCCCTTTTCAGTTTACGCTAAATGCTGGGCCAATTTTTCTTACAAGCAACATTATAGAGGGACATTTAAATTCATAATTTGCTGCGGACAATGGTTTGGCAAAGTATGCAGAGTAGTGCAATGAGGTAGTAAACTATGTACCAAACTTAGTTCAAATTTACTGTGAGATGGTAGCAATGGATGCATTTTAAGAGTTATTTTTTTATACAATTGATAGTGCCAACTATACAAAATTATTTCTTCCGAGGAAATGATGCTGGTTTCTAATTTTCTTTTATATGGATGCATTCCCAATTCAAGAGCAGAAAATTAGTTGGTTAGAGAAACCAAATTGAAATTTTACTGACGAGTAGTATTCAGCTTAATACATTACATCACTATTTCGAAACAAAAACAAATTAAGAAGAAAATGAAATTCAACCTAATGAGACTTTCCAATTCAAATAACCTTTTTGCATTTGAACTTGAATGTCTGCAGTCAAGATAGTAAGTGTTAATAATTGAATTATTCTGTTTGATGGAGAAACATATCTCTTTAGATTGTTTCTTAAAGTGAGCATGACATTGTCAAATAATCAAGTTACATTAATACGTTCTTAAATATTTAAATAAGCTAAAACTCATTTAGCAAAATTTTGTTCATGAACTATTTTGAAAACGTTTATACAGGTGTCTTATGGATAAATCGTAGTTGTAAGATGAACTATTGTTTATTTATCTTTAAAATTTTATTATTTTAATGTTCATTTACCACAGGCCAGACAATTGTTTGGCAAAGGTACTTGGTGAGTGGTCCAATGAAGATAATAAACTATAACACCAAGAGCTTGATTAGATTTTGTGGGATAAGGCATGTTAAAATCCATTTTCCGAAAAGGTATCATTTATTAAGGGGTACAGATATTGCCATTAGGTATTTTCATACTAAATTTAACATTAAATGTGTATCAATAACAACATCTCTACCGGTACATTTCACAGATAATGCTGAATATCACCTGATAACCTAAGGCCCAGACAAGCTTCTTATCGAGCTGCTGCTCCTACTTTTGAAAAACAATAACTAAGAAGTGGTATCTACGAAATTATATATACTCTATAATTCTCACTAATCTGTGATTTAAATATCCATTTATTGGATGCGTCTCTGCTATTCTTTTTCAAGGGCGACAACATAGAAGATCTCATTGTTTACAAGTTAATTATCGGATTTATTCATAGGCTTAATACGT